>CAEGAG010191104.1:0-68117 GCA_903067065.1 Brachyrhaphis terrabensis
GTGTGTTCTTTTTTTTAAATGCTTTTTTAAAGAATAGTATTTTCCTTCTAATTAACAATTGTGTGCTACTTTGTGTTGATTTATTACTAAATATCCCTAGTGAATATTAAAGTGTTTTCTTTTTGTTATATAATCTGAAAATAGTTCAAAATGCTGAATAGCTTCAGAATATTCGACAAATATTTGTGTTTTATTTATGACCTCTGAAGGAGAATTTATGCTTGACTTGAGTTAATACAGTAAACAACTAGAAGACTGATGCTTGTGTAGCTTCTGTGAAACTGCAGGTGTCATTGTGATGGATCCTTGTTTTACCTGCCTGGACACGCATTGCGGTTCTTTTTTCCTTCATCAAGAAACTTCCCAGACAACTTGCAATATGGCAAAGACAACAAAGAATCCACAGCAAACACTCCTAAAGCCAAAATCCTAATCCAAATTACACAAATAAGGCTTTGCTGTGTCTAGAAAACAGTGGAGGGTTTGTGTGATTTTTATCGCACACCTAATCTCACAGTCAAATTAAAAGCCTATCTAAAGATCCATCTGAGTTTTTTTTTTTTTTCCTGGAACTCTCTGGTGGGCATGTGGACCAAGCCTGGGCTTGCATCCTGCATGTCAGATCAGTAGTGTTGACACTATCTAACCACAACTAATTTCATGTTCTAAGAAACCGGAGCATATAAGTAACAGTTACAAAATGCTCTGGTTTTTCTTGTCAGACAGGTTTCTTTCCCAGGCCACATGTCATCCGCGCAAAAAACAAGCTGTTCATTAGAAATCATTGCGCAGGATTCACGACATGATTTATGAGTCATCCATGTTTACTGATGCGGCCAGTAGTAACGGACCCCGCTGCTCTGCAAGTCCCTGCAGCTCTGGTTTCACTCAGAAACTTAGCTCTAAGGTGTTTTTGTTTCAGATTCATCGGGCCTACTGCAACTAATTTTATTGAGCCGTAGATCAGTTGTTTAGAGTTACTCATGATGATTGGATGATTTCACAGAATATCCCAGGAAAATTACTGCTTGACCATAGAGTCGTCAGGGATTTTTTAGTGTTGGAGCTCTGTGGTTTTCTGAATCCCACTAAACTGCAAATGAGTGTTTGCAGGAAAAAAATGTAAACCAGAGGATCTCGAGACATCATTCCCTCATGTTTTTGCGACTGTCATTCTGTGTTTTCTTGACCGACACATACATCTTTGGTTCATTTATTTTGACATGTCAGCGGCTGTCACTGGGGTTGTGGTTAAATGAGAAACAAACTCACACTAATAGTCTGCCATTTTCAGCTCAAATCCATATTAAACAGCCGGAGAAGAATATTGAATCCCCCAAAGGTAACATGTTCAACCTTTTATATCTAAAGACCTGAGTAATTTGAACAAATCATTAATCTTTAACACATAAAATCCATGCAGAAGAATGTCCAGCCATCAGTTTGTGCAGCAAAGCGAGTCCTCCACAGTCTGCCTGTCCACAAAAGATAAAACAAAAAAGAAAGATTTTAGAGTGGCCAAGTCAAAGCACAGACTTAAATCTGATTGAGATCTTGTCGCGTGGGTGACCTTATACTGGCCAAACAAT
This sequence comes from Brachyrhaphis terrabensis, assembly GCA_903067065.1. NCBI lineage: Eukaryota > Metazoa > Chordata > Actinopteri > Cyprinodontiformes > Poeciliidae > Brachyrhaphis > Brachyrhaphis terrabensis. Next base: position 1,590 of record CAEGAG010191104.1, read on the forward strand.
GTGGCTGAAATTCTACAAGGTCGAAGAGGGCCGAAATTCCTCCTCAGTGATGCAAATTGCACGTTTTAAGGCAGTCGTCACTGCCTAGGAGAGTGCCACCAACTTTGATGTTAATTTGGATAACTTTTCACCCTTGATTAATACAATTGATCAAATTGTTCATTTATTACACATTTGTAATCTACCTGACTTCATTCAGAAAGTGACATTTTGAAATACAAGGGAGCTCTATATAGACTCTAAGTTTGAAGCAATCATGTGATCAATATCATCTACAGTGCTAGAGATGCAATTAGACATTTTCCCTAAAAAGAAACCTTAAACCAGGAAGGACATAGGAATTCTTTCGAGAATTTGATAGTTTTACGAATAGCTTGAGGAACAAGTTCCTGCTCAACCTAAAAATGAGCATTTCCTTGTAGGGATAGATTACAGATAGCTTCTTTCATTTATATAATTTACCTTTGAAGTACTTTTACATTTAAATATTGAATTAGCTTTAAACAGCAATGTATCTCCAGGCTATATTTCCATCACAAATTCAAAATTTGATAAAATTTGAAATGTTTTTTAAGACGTGTTTTGCTGATGAGTAGAAAGAAAGTCTTCATGTTCACCTACAGTAAAACCAAGCTGAAGAAAACAAATACCAAAGGCATTTGATATTTGGTTCATAAGGTTGTGGATGAACCAAGAAAACTTATCACTAGATTAGACACATGTAAGATTTCAAAGGTCAAATTTATCCAAAGTATCACTATATGTATCATTATATAGACCATTTTGTTTCATTACTCAGCGAACTAATGATGTTTTGACAAATCCACCCTTTAGACAGATGACATCATTCTTAAGTCTTAAAGAACACAACCAGTTTATGTCTGAGTAAGATATGCGTCAGGAACCTATACCAAAAGAAAGTATGACTGTTGTTACTGGCAAAGTCACGACAGGCAAGTGCTACCAGTAATGCGGTTTAAGTAATATCAATGTCTTGTCTGTAACCCACAATGGAGTAAGTTAAGCAGGCTGCCCGGAATAATATACACGCCTGTTACTGTTTGGATTTATTTGAATGTTTATGTGCAATTTATGTCATGCTTTCCTTTCAAGCTCTTTAGCTTTTGTGGATATATGGATTCATAAGGTTCTCAAAAATAGAGAGGAGGAAGTTAACTGAAATCATAAAATCCTGCAAACATCTAAAAAGCCATTGTGAAAAACCTTTAAAAACAAATGGTTTGTAACCAGCTACAACTTTTTACTTTGGCTACTTGCTCAATTGACATAGCAGTAGAAATGTTTTTTTTGTTCTTTCTCTTGATTTGTGTAAACAAAATACGTTTGTCACTTTAAATTAATATTTAAGGATGGTTAAGTTTCTTCAGAAAAACCCCCAACATTTTTCCTTGGTAAGTACTTAGTAAGGCCTTTTATTTATTGGCATTCATAACCTTTGAATTGTGTCACACCTTTTAACAATATAAAGAAAAAGTGTCTTGGTGCATACAAACTTCTGTACTCATAAGATAATAATAGAAAAATTTCAGTCAGCGGCTAATTAACATACAAATAATCATAATTAAGAATTTAACATTTATTTTTTGGTTGATTTCATTTTTTTCCCATTGCATTGTTACAAATATGTGTGTGTGAGTCTGATAGCATCTGCTGTAGCCAGTTGTTTTCATAATTACCTAATTAGTAAGCTGAGTGTACTTGTGTTTGGCTCAATCTTGTCGTGGAAACAGCTGTTCCTTGAAAGTTTCAGAAGTTTGTTAGAGAACATTAGCAAACAAACAACATCATGAAAATAAAGGAACACATCAGTGTTAGATTATAAAAAGATATTCCAAGCTTTAAACATCTCACTGACATCTATCTATGTAAGTTTCTTTTTCTACTGTTATCTTCTGTCTGGTGGGCCCTGTGGTTTTTAGAGGGTAAGTGAATCTACAGTGTTTGTAAGTCAAGGAAATGTACATTGTGTTAACATAGATGATTCATACTGATTTAAAAGCTTTATTTACTGTGAATTAGTGGGATTTGGGATTTCTGTGGCTTAGTTTGTCATTTTGTGAAGATGGGTTTTTTTTGTTTTATATATATATATATATCACTGTTTTAAAATGTAATGTAAAAATAATTTAATATTTTTGTCTGATTCCTCAGATGTCCCACAGTACTTAACTCCTCTTTCACCAAATACAATCTGCTTGAGTAAGAAATATTCTTAAGTAAAGACACCCTTGAATAAAATGTTACTGTACCCACCTCTGGTAATAAATCAGTTTTCAAACAGGATCGTTTTGTTCTATGAAGCTAGTATGTCCGAGCCCGAGCTGAGCGCCTGAACGCAGCTGATTGAGCGAACAGGGTGTGACGTGGAGAGCAATCAGGGCTGCTGAGCCAGAGACCGAGCCGAAGCCAGTCCACGGTTCGCGGCCACCCGAACGCAAGGAGCGGTCCGTACACGTAAGAAAGGAGACTTAATGTCTCTGAAACTTCGGGAAACAAAAACGAGAGACCTCTGAGAGCGGACGAAGCGGAGCGGGGCACATGGAAACACTATGCGGCCGGACAGACGGCGGTGGACTTTCCCATAGTTTCAGTCTAGAAAAGAGGCAAAGTGAGGCGAGATAAACATGCTCTCCCTGATGCTGGCCTCATTTCTGCCTCTCCTCCTTCTCTGCCGGATTTCTCTCTGCCAGTACTCAAGCGACCAGTGCAGCTGGAAGGGCAGGTGAGACTCTCTGACCTTATTCTGAATGAAATCACACCTGAAAATGCTAAATTTCAAGCGGCTGCTGTGAAAGAAAGCGAGTAGCTGGCGGCAGTTTGGAAAGGACTGACCGAAACTCAATAGACGTCGCAGTGAAACGATTCCATTTGGCCATATTAACCACGAAAAATAGGTTAACATGTAGCTGGACTCAACAGATTTATTAGGAAACTCTATTTTGTTTACATTAATAATTTATTTAAGCTTGTATTTACAAATGCAATATGATTTGTGCTTTCACTTGTAACAAGTTTGCAGAATGATACTTGGATTTTTAAATATTACATCTTATCCTGATTGTGTATATAGATATTTGGATCCAAGACAATTTTTTTTTTGTAATTTGTTTTGCAGTTTTGTAAATCAGTCTTTACTTGATATATCATGGCACTAAAGAAGGTTGACTTTACTGTGCACTGGAAATTTCACCTCTCTTGCAACATCTGCAGATTTTGTTTTTTTTGCACTTTGAGTGTTTTTTTTTATCCACCAAGCAGGAGGGGTAGGCCATGCTTTCAGCCTCCAACCAATAATCTGTTGTTCATTAGTGAGATGCTTGCCTAATCTCCTTTAATTGCCTACAGAAGTGATGAACTAGACTTAATTAGAGACGTGCTGAGGTGAGCCTGGTTATCGGGCTTCAGCTGCATCTGCTCAGCATGTGCCTTTGGTTGCTTCAGATCTATGGCAAATTTGAATTTCAGCGTCTCCTTTTCAGCATACTGGGCGTTTCTCCCCCCAGAGTTAAACCACAAGCTTGGCATGTGTCTGTCGATGGCTTCCTGCCTCTGGCTTTGCCACGGAATGACTGACACACTGGAGTTTTCAAACCCCTGACCAGGCATTAAGTTGTGGAGGGAGCGATTTGGTCGTGCTGGCGCCAGAGTCCGAAGTGCTGCCCGGACAAGTCTCTTCCACTCTCTTTGTTGGTGGTTTGAAACCAAGGGGAGGTTTGGTGCGTGACCAGCATTTGCACTTGCATGCAGCAGGCCCAGCTACTGTTGCTGCTGCCGTTGTCTCCCCAGAAGCCCCTGTGTCCCCTCCATTCATCCGCTTCTACTTCCAAGCTCTTCCCAAAGGCAACCTGCCAGTGGTGCGTTTTGCCAGAGCTCAGGGGAGAACAATGTGGTATGGGGAGTGTGTTTGAGCTGAGGTCATGTCGGCTGCTTTGGCTCGTGACTGGTCATGCAGCCAGTCTTGCGCACAGCCTTTATGCTTTAGAAGGAATGTGGTGTAGTGTCCTTACAGTCTGGATAAAGGGAGAGCTTGTTTTCTGAGCTCAACCCAGTCAGAAAATCAGTTTAGATGATGGATAAAACCAATGGTTTTCCCCCCAATGCTCACTTCTTACCCTTTCTGTCACCTGTAGCGGGCTGACCCATGAAGGCCACACCAGGGACGTGGAGCAGGTGTACTTGCGCTGCTCACAGGGCTCTCTGGAGTGGCTCTACCCGACCGGAGCCATCATCGTCAACCTGCGGCCCAACACCTTGTCGCCCGCCGCCACCCGCCTCTCCGTCTGCATCAAACCCTCAAAGGACTCCACGGGGACAAACATCTACCTGGACCGCAATGGCAAGCTGCGGCTGCTGCTGCGCGAACAGGACCAGGCGGAGGGCAAGGTGCACTGCTTCAGCATCCGAGAGGGGGCGCTCTTCATCGAGGCCGTCCCGCATACGGACATCAGCCGGAGGATTACGGCCTTCCAGTACGAGCTGGTCAGCGACAGGCTGAGAGCGGAGGCACAGTCACCTGGTGGTAAGGCGGATCTTGATGTTGCTTCTGTACTGTAGCAGTTGTGGTGAACCTTTACTGTAATAAAAAGTTTGGAAACTTGCAAATTTCCACTATTAAGTTAGACTATAGATTTAAAAAGTTCAAGTTTCCCCTTAAAATTTTCCATCATATAGCGGTAAGAGTCCCAAAATGAGATGCTGAAGTGATCTGAATTCTCCCTGTGTATAGTGTACTGCAACACTGTCCCTCCCACACCTATTGCTACACTTTTTTGTTTTTACAAGAAAAAGAAACTTTACTTTTTAGAAATATTTCCAGTTTTGAAAGCACAGACAGTGTTGAAACTTCTGTTTCTTAATAAGGCAACAATGTTTTAAAACTACAGTCTGCAAGCTGGCAGGGCTGTGTGTGTCAAGTAGTGGATCGCAGGTTATCTACTTCAACATGCTAATTAGCATTCGATATTAGCTTGTGTTACTCTATAAAGAGCAAAGCAACAAAAATTCTTCAGTGCAATAATCCCTTAAAAACTGATACATCAAAATGTGGTGTTTTTTATTTCAGCAGCGGTTAGAATAATTATTCTGTTTCGAAGTGAAAGTTGTTAGGTTTGTGTAAATACCAACTAATTTATGGTGTTTTTACTGAAAGTCATCACACTGCAAGTCTTTCACACTGGCCCATGTCTGCTTGTTTCCTTAGTCACTATGGTGCGCACTCTGCACTAAATGCAGCCATCTGCTGGTGAAAAACTTTATTGGGTTTGACACTAATCATTCACTCAACAATAAACTCGAGCCAAACTTAGTTTCTCTTTTAGTTTTGGGGAAAATAGAAGGAACAAGATAAAAAGCTGGCTGAGTTTCGATCAAATGTCAACCCTCTGGTTGCTTCACAACAGCACCATTGATCTGACTCTGAAATACTCTGCTGCAAGCTGTAATTCTTGTTTTTGTTTTTTTTTTTATTTCTGGATGGCCTGTGTGCGTGTGTAGGCTTACGTGCGTGTCTGTGTGGAAAGGGGCACAGCCAAACAGGCCTTCCAATGAAAAACAGCCATATATTTTCATGCTGCGTACCTGCCAGATCTGCACAGTTTCAAGCTGCGCAACTGTTGTTTTTTCCACCTAAAGCAAAACACGAGCAGCGCCGGAGCCACATGTGTTTTTACGGCTCTCCGGCTTCACGTTTCCAAATCCTGCGTCACCGCTTGGCACGGTGTAGGGTTAAGAGGCGGAGGGGACGCTCTGCAGTGGGTTTGACCACATTAGTGGGCTTGGCTCTCCGCTGCAGCGGGATCTGGGCTATAATGTGGCATGAGATAGCACTGGGGTGATTCACAAAGACAGTGGTCTCGTGACATGGGAGGCCTGAGTTGGCAGATTGATTGCTCCTTTGCTTCTTTTCACCATCTTCGCTGTATTTCTTCCCCCTCTTTTTTCTCATCTTCCTCCCTCTGACCTGCTGTGCTGGGATTGGGTTGCTCACCAACATGCTGGAATGCATCTCCAACCAGATGTTGGGAGGAAACTTCGAGGACCATATAGACTTGTTTGGCCTCTACTGTCTTTTCTTTCCGTCCCTCCCTTGCCGTTGACCATTTCCTACCTCTGCTTCATTCATGTCTATTTATCATTTTAATATTTTCCTTTTCATTCCCTTCCATTCCATGTATCTCCCCTGTCTCCTCCTTGTCTATTTGAAGTGGTTTTTGTCGCTTCTGAGTGGTATTAGCAAGTTTTGCTCCATTACCGTGGAATGCATCTGGTCCCAGATGTTGCAGGGACTCGAGTGTGCTTTTGCACCCCTCCCATCCTCCTCCGCTCTCTGCTCCTATGAAGTGGTTCTGATCAGAGCGAACGGGCCAGAAGGAGACGCTGACTCGGCTCTTGGCCCATTCCTGTGGTTGTGTTTCATGTTTCACATGTGAGCTCCACTCCGCTCGGCTCGGCTCGGCTCTGCTCTGCAGGAAAGCAAACACACCCGGTCCTGGGCCCCGGCTCGCGGCCGCGCCTGGTGCCACGGCAGTTCTCGGGACTCACTTCAAAGTGAGCGTGCGCTCCACTCCGAGGCGCTGGGCGAGGTCTGCTCTCTTGAAGTCCACCGTCTGTCCAGCTGTTAGCGAGCCATCAAGGCTTGTGGCTGTTTGACCTTTGAACTCCAGTGACGTTGTGGCGCCTTAAGTTTCTGCTCCAGCTGACATTATTGCCGTTCACTCCTCCAGTCGTTACTTCAAAAAATGCAGACTGAGAATACTCAACCTCTGAAAATAGAGACAATGAAAGCACACCTACTTTTTAGAATACTCTTTTTCTGCGTTTTTTATAAAGCAATACTTTCTAACTTGATGAATATTTATGTGCTGCCAGTGAAGCCAGGTGATTTCCAGCAGAGAAGAGCCACCTGAGTTAACACAGACAGTCATCCTCCTTATTTTCTGGACTGACAGGCACTGCTGCTGCACCACTGTCCACCATTCTGTCTGCTAACACCAGCTTCCTCCTCACTCAGTTTACCACCCTGCCACTAAAAACCGCCTGAGACAACTGAGCTTTAGATCCATTTAGTGGTGCTTCTCCTGATATAAAACCTTCTGGAGGTAGCAGAAGACTTTTTCATACAGTTTTGTTTCAATCAGATCTTTTCTCTCTGTGGACCTTTTGTAATGTGAGGCATTTACGAAACAGATGTTTCTAAGCTGTTTTTAAACTTTTAAAGTTAAGTAGTTATGATGCAGAACACGCCCCATCTTACTGCACTTCTTATTCATTTGGTCTGTTCTGTGTTTGTCACGCAGCATTGGGGACGGGGGTCACTAATAGGACAGGCCCTGTGAGCATTAAACATACAGACAGCGTGCATAATTCAGTTTGTTTGGTTTTTGATGTATATGTCATAAGCAGTAAGGCTGCACAATATCTGGAAAATATGTGATTGTTATTCTGTTGCTAAATATTGCCGTGATGATAACAAATATGATTTACCTACCCTTCTTTAAAAAAAAAACAACAAAAAAAAAACATTTAAAGCTCCTTGTACTCTGTGAGCTTTAGCATCTCTGCTAAATAAATATATCAAATGTGAACATCAAAGATCCCTGTATTACTTCCCTGGAGAATTTGCTTGCAAAACAGTTGAAATACATCGATTGCGACATTGCACATATTAATATTGTGATGATGAATGTTTCTTCATCACATGGTGATGAAACATCATCATATGTTTCATCGTCTAACTGCAAATTCTAACTTGTGCAGTTAGAATTTGCTGATTTATTTTTTAAAATCATTCATTAGGATGTGTTTGTCTTGGCCCTCACCCTGAAAGGAAATGCTAAAGGAATCATTTCTCAGTTTCTTTTGGAGCGCTCTGCTGAACATGAACTTACCTACCCTGTTTCTTTATTCACTTAGCGCCCTGTCAGCCCTGCTCTGATGCCGAGATGCTCCTAGCAGTCTGCACTAATGACTTTGGTAAGTTCTATGTCTGATTTATAAGTTTGGCTGCACCAATCTAAGCTTTGCAGACAATTTTTAATCAGTTTTTCTAAAGCTTTGACCTGCTCTTACTGATTTCGGCAGATTCTGATTTTTCTTGCATGTAGAATTTGTTCCCAACTTTTCTGCCTTCATCAGTAAATTGTGTTAGTACAACGTCTGTGAAAGATGACAAACTGCAAAAAAGGATTTTTGCCTTTTTTCAAACAGACAGTTAAGTTCTTTTAAATTCTTCTACTTATTTTAATGGTTAGTTTGTAACCCAACTTTTAAATGATTACTTTTTTAAAATATAACTTAAAGTATATAGTCTATAGAATGTAGATCATTGTCTTATTTCTGATTTTCCAATATTTTTAAATCCAACCTTTTTTATGACATTAGACAGCGGTTGAAAGCTCAGAAGAGCAACTTTTTCTGAACTCCGTTCGGCTTATCTGCTAATTTTCTTGGTCTCTTTTGTTCTAAATGAACATTTAAACATTTCAGTGGTATTTGAGTCTTTTTCTCCTCAGTAACTGCACCCACACTAAAGAGTGGCGACTTGGTAGCTTTGTTAATAGTCCAATCACTGGTCAAATATTTGGGTTTTTTAGTCAGGCCAGTCACAGATCAGCAAGTAAAGCCAGTTTCTTGATGCATTTCCTTTGCCTTCCTGCAGTGGCACGAGGCATCATTAAGACGGTGGGTCTGGAGGAGGACCACGCATCGGTCTCCGTGGAGATCAGCCGCCTTTACAGACAGAAGACCCACGTCTTTGTGTCTGGGGGCGTGAGGGTACGGAGCTGGACAGGCAATATAAAGATGCCCCTGCAATGTGGGGTGAAGTCTGGAGAGGGCGAGTTCCTTTTCACTGGGACAGTGAGGTTTGGGGAGGCCTGGATGGGTTGTGCTCCTCGCTACAAAGACTTCCTGCGGTTGTATCACGAGGCGCAGCTGCAGGGGACCAACCCGTGCCATGTGGAAACTGACTGATTTAGCTGCCCACATTTGGAAGCATTGCAAGTTTTTTTGATTTTGGAGAAGAGCTATACTGAAAGATCAAGTCAAGGAAAAAGACTGATGGGACTGTCCCAGACTTCTCTTGGCTGTCCTGTGACTCTTAGAGTACGGAGATAGAAAGTGTTGCAAAGCGGCATGTCACGGAAGCGGGACACGACGGAGAAGTGTTCAGAGCGCCTTCTCGAGTACGAGGAGCCGCAGAGTTTTAAATGTAGCAAAGTCCTATTTGTTTTTATGTATAAAATGTGAAATAAGATTGTACATTTTGAAACAGTGTGCTTTGTATAAAAAAAAAGTTTGATGTAAAGATCTGTATTTGTTTTCTTAAGAAGAACGTGTAAATTCAAAGACTCTTATTTTGTTTAAAAAATATTTGCAATTTAATGCCTGAACTAATTTTTTCAGGCTCTGCAGTTGTGAAAAAATATGAACCAAAAAAAAAAAGGAAAGACATGTTTTGCTGACAAGAATAAATTGTTTTTTATTGCCCAATGTGTTTTTTTGTTGTCTCATAAAACAATACATGCACGAAAGTGGTTTCATGGGCACATGTTCTGGACAAAACCAGAGCCATATGATGTGCATTAGCCTCACTCCAACCTAGATGAAACCATTTATCCAAAAGGTAAAGAGAGATTGATATCAGAGTCAGGGTGGGTTCCTCTGCGTCGGTTCCTGTGGTGACGGGGTGGCCGTGTGTCAAGGTCAATGTGAAAGGCCTCTTTGTTCGAGCAGAGCAGCCCGCTAGGAGTGTGAGGTCTGAAGACCGACCTGAATGCAGCCCTGTGACCGGGTACACAGCACAAAGTAGGACTCTCAAACCGCACTCCTAATTTTGATTGACATGTAAGCCGCAATCTGAAGCTTTTCCTACAGCTCCAAATAAAACACATTTGAGGAAGCGATGCGGCTACAGCAGCTCTTTGTAGCGTTAAAAAGGCGAGGCCCCAGTTCTTTCTTTCTGCCCTTTCACTTAAACGGAAATGCACCTAGAATTTCGTTCAGTGAGCTGCCCGATGCAGACAATTACTTCTCCAGACAGAACGGTGCATGGCACTGAATTGACTGTCTGAATTCCAGCTGACGGCCAGACGTCCTCAAATTGCTCGCTGGGAAATGCAAACAGAGTTTCTATGGTTACAGTCCTCTTCTTCAAGAAAGCTTTTCGTGGCTTTGGGACTTTGTGCTTTGTGAAACAAGGTGTAGGAGGAAGAAAAGAGTCAGTGGGCATCTTGACATCCTCTGAATTCTACCTTAGATTTTGGCAACAAATGGAAAAAGCAGTTCACTGTCACAACTTTCTCACTTCTTAAAGTCTTTTTCTACAGCTGCTGTTCACACATTCAGTGCATTGAAGGTTGTACATAAGTTTATTTTTGGTAATTTTTCTGATTTTTCAGTTATAGAGTAATAATTGAGGTAATTACATTCTGTTTACATACTCATTAGCTGCATTAGCCATAGTGCTGGTGCTATTATATCATGTAGATTAGGAAGTATATTACAGTACTATCCTGAAAATCAGCAAAATCATTGCTATTTACCTTAACCAGATATGCTTTAGTCATTCAGACTGTTACTCTTAGCACTTAAACTTGTTTACCTCATGGAATAGGTGTTGTGCCTTTATGCTCAATGCACTGGTCATGAACAGACACTTTGCAGCCAAGGACTCTTCATGTCTGAGATAGGGTAGCAGTCAGGTTTTTTGAATTATAATTTTAAATTGACAAACTCCAACTCTCAAAATCAAACTCTAAAAAAATCTTATTTGTGGTTGAGATATTTCTAGAATGAACCTACTTTGCTCTGAAGAGTGTGGGAGACAAATTTTGAAAAGTCAACAATACATTTGACCTCACAGGTTAATTCCCTTGGTACTGAGGAGACATTTTGCAATTATCTACTTTATGAAATATTGAAGAATATCTGCAGACCTTTTATTGAAAGTCACACATCCCGTTGCTCTCTGGTGACCAGAATATTCATCTGATTAAAAATTTGTGGTATAATATAGACTAAACTCAAAGTTTATTTATATAGGACTTTTCATAAAGTTGATTTAAAAACAGACATAAAACCTCCAGAGACCCAGAGACAGAGAGAGAGAAAGAGAGGGCCAGCTGACTTAAGGGTCAGCAGAGAGAAAAAGCCTGGACTGGCTTCTTTGGGAAATGCAGGAATGTTGGGAATGTGTTGACTTCACACACACGAGATGTGCAGCCACCACCCAAATGCTGCTGTCTTGATCAGCCAGAATCAATAGAGTCTCTGTGGTTCCTCTGTGTGAGTGTGTCAGTGTGTATGCCTGCAGCGTGCACGTGGCCCTAACCCCAGCACACATAAACACACCACCCCGGCAGCCAGATCGCCACCACCCACACCGAGAGGCAAATCAGTGTGCAGCTGCATCGCCGACATCTGATGCACTTCCAACATGCATGCTTCCGGTTGTTTAAAATGTCCCATTTTGGTCTTATTAGGGTAAAAAGAAGAGCAGTATTTGTTTTGTTCATGTATAGGAAAACAACTTACATTATTAAAAGTAAAGTGATGATAATATCTAATTTCTTCAGAAATCTTTAATGCATTTGTTGTGGATAAAAATATAAACACTGGATAACTTTGTTTTGGAAGGGTTTTTTCTTGTAATAGAGCTCCCGTAATTTCTTTATATCTTTTAATATCTTCAAAAGACCAGATGCTAAATCAGATTATTCAATAAAACTTTGGTTTTTCTCTTCATTCTGTGAAGAGAAAAACCAGCTTGCAAGACTAAGAGTAAGGTCACGAATCAGGCTGTTTTCTGAATCTTCTGTTAAACAAATTCCGCTTTTCATAAAAAAAAAAATCCAAATCTTGCACAGGAATCATGGAATAATAAATATTTCTCAACTCACCACATGGTTTATTAGATACATTAGCATAATTAACAGAACAGTAACTCGTGATCTTAACACAATATAATCCTTCAACTTCAAACTGAAGTGTGAAAACAAGACTAGATGTATTTGTTTATGTATTCCTCTTACTCCTTTTTGGAAATGTCCAATTTAAGCCCACTAGCAAAACGATTTTAGCTAACAGAAAGAAGAGCTTAGGAATCTAAGAATGTGTATTAAAGTCGTGTGTATATGCGCTTCAAGAAGAAGGTTTCCCAATCCAATATTTTTCTGATGCCTGGTCTGACATCTATATTACATCTAACTACTTGGTGCTGCAGTCTGAACCTAAAACACTGCCTCCCTCCTCACTTCTGAATGAATGAATGAATGAATGAATGTGTGCTGCCGCTGTCCGCTCACATGGCTCCCAGAGGCGCCTCTGGGGTGTCTCTCGTTCGTTCAGCAAACACACCAGCGTCCTCCGGAGTGGGGGGTCCTGCTGCAAGAAGCTTCATATTCAGCAGCCCAATAACAGAGAGAGACTTTGGCTCAGAGGACGCCCAGCAAACATGTAGCAAATGGCACTTTTATTTACTTGCCTGTGCACCCCCAGTCGCCTCAACAGCCTTCATTTACTGGGAGCTTTTTTTCAGCAGCCCCATGGCAACAGCGAGTCCTGTCAAGGAAACGTAAAACTTTCTCATGATGTCACCAGAACTACGAAGCTCTCCTAACTGTTGTAGTCTTAAAACAACACAAAACAGCACTATGTTAATTGGCTGAAGAGATCTGATTTGAAGTTTTTATTTTATAAACGGCATGGACTAGGACTAGACTGCATACATGTTCCGAAACCTTAGCAAAGAACATACCACCCGAACCTCAGCCTTATCTAGACATAATCTTGGCACTGAATGAGCGTGTTGTTTTGTGCTCCATACAATCTGTCATTTATCAACACTTTGCTGCTTGTCTTATTGAGACAATGCAATCTGCACAGGCCCCATTGCTCTCAGGCCTGTCAGTTGCCCGGTTCAGAAAGGCAAATCTGCTGTTTGCACAGTCCAGTGAGCACCAGTGGCTTTGCCTTGCTGCTTGACTCTTCCTTGGCAACTGGGCCAACCCTCTCTGACCTCTGACCTGGGTTGCAGTCTTTGGATGAGAGAAGAAAAAAATGGTTCCTGTCTAAATTTAGCCCTTAGAAGTTGGAGTAGACAGGGCCATGCCCTCAGGCCCCTAAAGGAAACATGCATCTTTGGGCAATGCGAGCTGAGGCAGACCATCAGCCAATGGCAAAGGCGAGAACGGAGCGTGATAGATCGTATTATTGGACATGTGATGTTTGATGGATGTCCAGATGAGGGGAATAATAGGTTTTTTAACAGATAGGTAGGAAGTGAATCCTTAGATTTCAATGCAGAAGCGGATGTGAGCTGTTTGCATTTAAACAGAGAATGATGGATGGACTTGTAGAGAAAGGAGTGCAATGCAAAAGAACAAAAACCATGGATTCTGTTTTCATTGTATTAAAATAAATACACTTGTAAGCTATCTGGATTTCTGGATGAAACATAAGATCATTTGTCAGTTAAGAAAATCTCCTAATAGAGTGAGTTGCATAAGTATTTCTAACCCTTAAATTGTTTCACAATCATTTTGACACAATGGCCACATTACAACGGCAATCTCTGATGTATTACATAGGAATTTTGTTATTTGATACTTTATAAAACCACCTGTCACTGGAATTACAGGAGCAAGTTCAGGGTGTGTCGCCACCATCTTTGCACATCTAGAATGTGGAATTTCTGCTCTAATTATCACAATGAAATTGCACAGGATCAATTAGAGAATCTCTGAATAACATTTGGGAAGTATCGTATTTTCTAATAAAATAGATTTGGACTTTAACTGGCCCATTCTAACACATAAACATGCCTTATTTAATATTAATGTAGTTGTCCTCCTTTTTTTGTGTTTTCTGCCAGGACTGGACCTGTACTTAGCGCCATCTGTTCTGTCTTGTCAGCTTCCCTTGGCTTGCAAAATAAAAGAAAAAAAGGAGTCCCCAAGAGCATGATGGTCCCACTGCCATGTTTACAGTGTATTCTGGGGTTAATTTTCTGCGAGACATAAAACTTTGCAAGCCCAGTTATGGTTTCATCTTTTATGTTTGCTGCATCCTCTGCATAACTTCTAAACTGCAACCAAGTTTTCATCTAGTTTTCTATTTTCTACTTTGACCTTTTCAGATCTAGGCACATTTTATAATGAAACCTTGCTTAAAATGTCTTCACCCTGAACTGTCTGGTATATTTACCTAGCTCTTATGATGGCTTTTGTTCACGTGGTATAGTGGTATTTATACTGAGACGAAATTACACACAAATGTCTTTTGCTAACTGAGTGACCTGTGATGAGAATTAGTAACAATACAATTTATTTAGGGCTATCAGAGTAAAGGGGTATCAATTTGTGAACAAATGTACAGCACTCTTCAGACTTGGAGGCACACTTTCAGCCAGGACAATGAATGAAACCAAGTTACCGTCTAACTAAGAGACAAAGGTCAAACTTAAAAAATGTTTACACAGACACTGTCAAGTCAATGTAACTGATCCTGAGTCATTTTGAAAAAAAAAAACATAAAGGGCAAAGCTGGCAGAAACACAGCAACCATCACTGGCTGCAGATAAAGTTGCATGTCTTTTTGGTGCTAAATACAAATGCATACCACACTTTTCAGACTATTTCTAAAGACCATGGATGATGTTTTTGTTTTTCTGCAAGCCACAATTATGCACTGCTTTATTTTGTGATAGCTCATCGCCTAAAGTCCAAATAAGATACGACATTTATGGCTGTAACTTAGGATGTAAAAAAAAGTTTAAGGAGTAGGAATACTTTTTTGAAGTACAATTGTGCAATTTTAGCTCAAAACCAAATTCAGAACTCCGCATTACCTATCACTCAGAACTTTCAGGCACATGAGGTTTTCATTAAAACCATTACTGCTTGTTAAACAGTGTGCCGAGTTCCTGAGCTATGGCAACAGTTATCAAGTGGACAAGTGTTGGCAACAGCTGAATGCTCATCGGGGGAAAGAATGGCTGAGGCAGGGGAAAGTAGAGTTGCAGGGGGTCACACGCTTGCATGTGCACATGCATGCATGCATAGCAGCTTAAAAAGCACAGGTGACAGCAAGTGACCCTCGATTAGGGGGTGAGGAACCTGTCGGGTTGCTCGCGAGCCACTCGTGTTGCAGAGGGTCAAAGGTTGACCTGATTACTGAGAACAGTGAACGACTAAAACCTCGAGTGAGTTTTGCTTTGTTCCTAATGAGCCGGAAGACAAAACTTAATGAAAAATAGTTCTTCGAGAGATCTCACTGGAATTGTATCCACAGGCTGAACTACAGTCATGGAAGTTTACTCCGTTACAGACTGAAGAGAGACAAGTGTTCCCTGGTGACATATCGCGAAGCTTTAGGTGGATTATCACTGCTCTGCTGTGGAATGCTTAACTTGCCTGAAATAGGGAATCGGTGAGGGAGGGGCATGAAAGGCATACAGATGCCACCCAAAGTGTGACGACAGTAAAAATGTAACGATATCAGAACGTGAGATGATTTGAAAGGCAGGGGTTCTTCTCAGACTTCAACACCAGATCTTTATAGGACGAAAATGTTTGTGTTCATCACGGAGACTGAGACATTAACATTGTGTCTGGCACCAGTAAAAAAGCACTGATTAAAATGTGAATTGTTCTCATGAAATTATAAGAGGGGGATTTGTTTCACTTATGGCTTATGTTTTTTTTTATATGTGTTTATTAAATGAGTGAGTTTTGCAGGTGTGTATGGAAATGTATTCATAATATATTTCATATTTCTGTGCATTCATACCAAAGTGGTTGTATTCCTTTAACTAAATGCTTCAGAGGTGTGGCTAATGAGATTATGTATATATTTTTTCTCATTATTATGTCTGGATGTGTTTAAATTCTTTGTGCTCATTCTGTTGTGCAATTTGTACTTAGATGTTGCATGGGAATAAATAAAAAACCTGCTATGTTCTGCTAAGTAGGGTAGCAGAACCTACCTTTTATTAGATCCTTTATTCATATTTAGATCTTTAAAGGTCCTCCTGAGACTGCAGCTGAAACTCCTTCAATTCTAAGGAGTTTGAAGCTATTGATAATTTTTATCCTTGTATTTCTCCCATTTATAAAAACTGTTGTAGTTATAACTGATCATTTTTACCTGGCATTATCTTCTGAAGTCAAAAAATCTTCATGGAACTACTTTGGAAATGAAAGTTATCAAATAAAATAGCTTAAAATTAGCAATTTATTGTAATAAAAATGTATGAATTAAATAATATTATATGGTTTTAAAAAACTTGGTGCAACAGTTTCTCCTTTGCGTTAGCATTAAGCAAACTACTAGGAGGATTTGTTTACTGGTGTGAGAAATAGTCTAGCTCAGCGTCTCTACAGGCTTTTGTGCCTGTTATAAGAACATTTTTTAAATTCATGTAAACTATTGAGAATCCCATTGGGTCAAATTGAATTCAAACCCACAATTAAGTTGATCAGTCAATGCCATCTGCTAAAACATCTCTCTAAAGAAGCCAAGAGAAATGCATCTGTTTACTGACTGTGCAGCATTCCCTCAGTAAGCATGCGGTGATAGCAGAGAGTAAGAGCAGCCATCTAAATGAGTAACCGAAACACAAAAGATGACATAGATTATAGATTTTTAATGGCAGAAAGAACATTCTGTCTGTAGGGTAAGCACAACTCAGTGGCATAAGCCTTTGTATTTTCAAACAAACAAATGAGCATTTATTTGGTTTATATGCAAATGTAACTAAAAGCCTGCAGAAGTTTTTTTCCCCTTAAACTTCGATTTTATTGGAACATAAAAACCTGAGGAAACCCACAGGAACTGCTTTTTGTTGAGACATAAATCCTTTATATGTGTAGTAAAACTTTGTATGTCCTCATTTTTAAGTAAATAATGTTCTACTTACTTCATCCTACAAATAAATAACACATGAGGCATGCAGGATTTTGGGCTATAGCTGCAGATCCGTGAGCACATTTCATTTATTAACTGCATGCCAAAGTTTTTTTTTATGATGACAGTTTTGTAAGTTTTGTACCTAATTTATAAGTGTTAGATTCAGGAGAAAAAAAATATGTGTAAAATCTGAGAGAAATTACAGAATTTTTTTTTTTTTTTTCATATCGACCAGAGCAAGATAAAAACAAGAGCAGCTAAACCGCAATGAGCTTGTCTCTTTCCCGTAGCTCTGCCGCCCTCTGCAGGATGCATTAAGCACTGGCTCAGGTATTTACTGAGTTTTGCCGTGACCTTACAGAGAATGAATAACAATGCTGAGTGAGTTCCAGATATGTTTCCTTACAGCTTGAGATCAACTCTCCAACTGATGAATGGAGTTATGTACAGTATTAACCCACAGCCTAAGCCATAATGACAGTGCAGTACGTGTGCAGGAAATAGTCATTATATATAAAGCCTTTGCACCAGTCCCAAAGAGACTGCTCACGTTTCCATTGTGGTGAAATGTAGATTTATGCTGTAGTCATAACAAAAGTCTGAATAAAACTGACACAGCATAATAACGGGTTAGCAGATAATTTGTTCTTCAGACAAGCGGCCCGAAGACTGATGAATGACTTGATGTTGTCTAATGTTTCAGTGTAAACTTTGTGTTAGAGTAAAACATTAATTTAAGTGTGAGGGAGGGTAACCATAGTTACACAGGAAACTAAATAAGGAGGAGACATTTGCTTCTGTGCTCCTGGTACAGAAAACTGAAAGTCTCATTATATTTCAACACATGTCAGATTTAGGAAGGGTTTGATTTGAAGGATTAAAAGAAAGCGTGCAAAGAGGGTTTGCTGACTAGAAATGTGTGCCAAGTATCACTTTCCAAGTCTTTGTTGCTACACTTGCTAAATCAATTCAGTCATTGTTTAACATGCTATCACAAATATCATGCTCATGCTTTTAGACCGAGTCTTTAAGGGACTGCACTAAAATAAAAAGAAACATTAAGTGATGTATAGCACATACCGTAATTTCCGGACTATAGAGTGCACCTGATTATAAGCCGCACCCAGTACATTTTTAAAAGAAAAACAATTTTGTACATACATAAGCTGCACCTGTGTATAAGCCGCATGTGCCTACATACAGACGGTACACAGAAAGAGTTTTCAAAGTTTTAGTAATATACCTTAGCTTTTCTTTCCAAACAGAGCCTGTGACGCGGCAGTAACACAGCAGCAATACGGTAGTAACACAGCACTAACAGGGCTGGTTAAAAAAAACCATACCGGTAAAAGTCACTGAGAGCCGTCTTCATCTTCCTCCTGGGCACTGAGACGTGTTAAGTTACATTAAACTTGCGTCTTCCTCTACACATATATTCCCCCTGTCTCACTCACCTTTTCTTTCAGTGTTGTTTTATCAGGCTTTGGCTTGACCATTAGAAATGCTTTAATCCTTTTATGCATGAATTATCATCCTTTGTGTCAGGATTGTTTTCACATTTTTTTTTATTTTGTTAAGGCATAAAAAAAGGTAGAAAAAAAATTTGTAAAAAAAAATAGATGTTTATTTTCTTTAGGTGATCAATTGTAATTTTCTCCAAATACAAAGTTGTTATTTGAAAAATGCATCAGTAGTATTGTTCTTTAGAGGTTATCTGATGTCACAATACTTTTTTTTACCTGCAAGAGTTATCTACAGTAGAAGGAGGGACAGGGTCGGTTTGCATGCATTTTTGCCTGTCGGCCATATTGGACTTAGCAAAAAAATAAAGTTGATAGTGTATTTCATGATGCATTCGTATCCACTTCAGTGGACACTAATGGTCTGCGTAACATAACATAAAAGTTAACATAACATAAAAATCCACAAGAAGCAAAAGAGAATGGCTTTTAGATAGCTGTCCACTGTAGTGACCACTATGCATGAAAGGGTTAAGGTAGCATTACCTTAAAGTAGGTAATACAAATACAGATTAAAGGTAATACATTTTTGTTCTTTAAAAAATATAACTGTTTTTGTAATGTCTACATTGTTACATTATTACATTGATTTTTTTTATTTTTATTAATGTACAGTAGAACATTAACAATTTGGCCCTTCATGTGCTGCTTTCAGCACTATTGTTTTGCAACAACAAAGTCCTTGGTTCAAATTCCAGCGGGGGGCCTCGTGTCCACAGTTTGCGTGATCTCCCCCATGTATGTGTGGCTTCCTCCCTCAATAGAATAACTTGCATGTTGGACTCATTGGTCATGTGATGGACATAGTTGGTCCAGCAGATAGATGCACATTGTACGTAGGAGCATGCACTTAAAATGCATGCTCCTACACATCACTTCTTATCTCAAAGTTGTTAAACATGATCCTCTGAGCAAAGGCCAGCGAGTTGACAGCTCACTGTGAAACACGGCTTGTTTCAGATTCATGTTTCAGAACCTAATTAAACAAATTACACAAATTTTCTAACATTTTTTCTAACAAACAGCCAAACAAGAAATGTGTTGTAAACAGAACACCCAGTGTTTGAAAAGTCGCCGTCTACTGATCGAGGTCTATGCAGATAACAAGTCAACTTACAAACAAACATAAACACATTTCTAAACCAGACAAAATTAGAAAGACCGTAGAGACTGTTACTCCTGTTGTATTAGCTCCTTATTAGCTCATAGTAAATACTTGCTGTTTATGAAAAGAAAAAATTCGGATCAACACATCAGTTCGCCACATTTCTTAGGCCGATTCCTTTCTCAAGCTCCAAAAGTTCTAAGGACCATCATTTTTCAAAAATTCTGTGGATATTTCAATATTTTCTTTACAAACAGGACTATTTTCTTTCAGAGTTTGGTAACTTTTAATTTTCTCCAAAAGGGTTAAACTGATAGCACTGCACACAATAATATTTATTTGTTGTTGGAAAATGATTTTGATGAACGAATATCTGGTTTAAAAATACTGGTATGTGAAATCAATGTTTTTTATAAAAGGGAGTTTGTTATCTTTTCAAGTGTGTACTTTTCTAGCGACTGTGAATATAAGTTAATTATTACACCTGCTGTAATTAAATTAAACCAGAGTGAACCAGCAGCGTTGCAGAGAACACTCTGCCGTTCACACGGACCCTGACTCATTCACATCCAGCTGGCTGCGGTGCTTGAGCGCCATGTATGCACGGATTTCTTCCCCGCTGCTCAGGGTCTGCTGCTCTTACAGTTTCCGATGTTTGGATGGACTCAAAGACTGCAGGACTTGGAAACCAGGAGGGAAAGTTTTGCTTCGGTAAGTTACTCTTAAAGGAAAAAGTAAATAGTGTTTTGGGTTTGACAGCATGTCAGAGTTCTGTCATGCCAGAATGTGTCAGAAATGCTGCATTTCCAAACAGAAAACTTATGATTTATGCCCATCAGCTTAGATAGTTAAAAGCAGATTTTTGTTGTCATGCAAATTAAGAAGTCAGCTTCCTGCAAATTTTCCCAAGTTTCATTTGCTTAAAAATCTTTAATGCTGCATTAAGTCAAAACCCTGAAATGACAAGGCACACATTTGTGAATTTGATTTTTGCCAGGTCTCTCCATGTAGACAGTCCACCTCACAAACCATCCCTGACCACCAGCTACGTCCACGGAACCTCTTCCTATTCCTTGCTTCCGCTGACTGTAAGTCAGAGCCTGGAAGCTACGGTCCGATGCTATCCTGACCGTGAAGCCGTGGTGTTTCTACAGGACGGCATCAGAAAAACCTTTGCTGAGTTTCAGACAGATGTGGGTTTCAGATTTAATCCATTTTGATTAGGCTTTCAGAATCTTGCATGCATCAACACACTTTCTGCCATTTCTTCCTGACAAGGTGGACACAGCTGCTGCTGGCTTACTTGCTCTGGGCTTGAAGAAAGGTGATCGACTAGGGATTTGGGCTCCCAACATATACGAATGGATCCTTTTCCAGTTTGCCTCAGCTAAGGCTGGAATTATCCTGGTCAGTGTAGAACCTGTCTGTATTTACAAGTCAGATGGACGTTGAACCTTTCAATGACTTAGGGGGAGAGTTGTGCTGCGGTTAATTAATTTGATTGATTCATTTTAAGTCTTAATTCATCAGGATGAAGTGACAACTCTGAACACATTAAATTAATTTTAAAAATGGTAGGCACAACTTTGAATTAATTGTGGATTTTCTCCAAACAACGCAGGATCAAAATTCTACATGCAAACTCAAACATGGACATACATCTACACTGATATTTGGTCAAATTAAAAAAATAAATAAAACTCACATAGCAATCTCTACCTAACCACAAGGTCTGGGAACTATAAACGTAATTCTAGTTTTATTTATTTTTTTATTTTTAATTATTTGGATCAAGTTGCATTAATATTGAATAATTATTTTATACCAAAGCTATAAAACTTTTTCTTAATTTTTTTTTTTTGTAAAATTCACAATAGGTAACATTTCCTTCTGCAAACATTAAGAACAGAATGTTATCTTGTACTTTTCCCCTGGTTTAAAAAACGTCCTTGGTATCTGCTCCCAGCCAGTTCTTATCATCTATCTTTAGCACAATCTCTCCCTGAAAAAGTAAACTCAGGGTTTTATAAAAACCAGCAGAGTCTATTTTTACTGCAGGGTATCTAATGTAGTTGCGGCAATCGTTTGAGTGCTGTCTGTGTATGAGAGAAAGGAAGATGATGAGAGGATGATAAATACTCAACACACAAGAATTGATCACCAAAGTCAACAATTTTTAAAATAGTCAAATGACTTTGATCTTTGACTAAAGTGATGTTTGCAGGAGAAAGACAGACAGTGGAATAAAACCTAAATGAACTCTATTTGGTTAAATATGCCAGAAGCTGTCTGATATCTACAAAAGGCATTACTGGATTGTATAATTCAGACCATGCGGAATAAAAAAGAAAATGCAATAGATTCAAACTTGTGCCCTCACTCTTCGTTTTTAATGTATTGAAGTTGTTTGCTGTTTAAATTTTCCACCCTGACAAACCTTGTTGCTGTGCCTACAGGTGTCTCTGAACCCAGCCTATCAAGTAGACGAATTGGCGTTTACACTGCAAAAGGTAAAGAAAAGAAAGACATGCAGAGTGAATTGTTTTAAAAACAATTTCTAAACATTATTGCAACCTATATTTGCTGTATGTAGGTCCAGTGTAAAGCAGTATTATGTCCAACCAGCTTTAAAAGCCAGAACTTTTGCGAGATGCTCCGGGAGATTTGTCCAGGAATCAAGTCAATGCCACCCAGTATGATCAAAAGCTCCAGGTTTGACAAAATCAAATGTTATCTTACTTTATGGTCCTTCCACTGTTGATATTTAGGGATGAACAGGATCTGCAATGTCCAAACCTTTTACAAATTTGTCAAGTTGAAAGTATTTTGGGTCACAAATTGGTTTGCATTTTTTTTCCAAATTAAAAATTCAGCTTTTTTTAGCCTAACAGCTAGCTTAAAAAGCAATATTGTAATTAAATTAAGCAGCAAAATTTTTTTATAGAACTTGGAAAATCTTTGTGGATTTGAAACATAAACAAAAGAGTCTTGCAAAGTTGCTTTAAAATTAAAAAGGCATTTATCTTTTTTTTTTCAGGTTTTTTTCAACAATTTCTAGCAACAACATAAAGATAGGGATCATTCATCCATTTATTTTAATTCAATTAAATTCAAATCAATTCAGTTTATTTATATTGCGCTAATTCACAACAAAAGTTGCCTTAAGGCACATTACAAAAAGAATAATTTCAGTTTAATCATATAAGCATTCCAACTGATTCTAGATGTGAAGCATAACAGTGTGTTCAATTAGTTATTGAAAGAAAACCCAGCATATTGCATCGAAACCGATTCACTTTTCTAGTGAGCCAAATTCTTATCATTTCTGAATTGCTGTCATAGGCCATACTAAATTATTTAAATGGCCCCAGAGTCCCATGTTGAACATCTTGCCCCAGTTATTTAAAATGTATAATCATATTAGTTCTGTCAGCAGCTCAGAGAATCTGTTCCGGATCTCCCAGGGTGCCAGAGCTGCGTATGATCATTGTGACCGACGACAGGCAGCCAGGGATGCTCCATGTGGAAGATGTGATGCAGGCAGCGGAGAGTCCGCACTACAAGCAGCTGTCGGACCTGCAGAGCCAGCTGACCTTTGATGATGCCATCAACATCCAGTTCACTTCAGTAACCTTCATTATGAGACCTTTCACATGCAGCGTAGTGATATCATATTCTGACATATTGACCTAGATGTATATTTCTCTTGCTTCACTGGCACTAGGGTACCACTGGGAAACCAAAGGGAGCCACTCTTTCCCACCATAATATTGTAAATAATGCATATTATGTGGGCCGCCGTATGGGCTACGATCGCAGAGTGAGTCCACACTTGTCTATATATATATAAAAACACACATTTTGATTTGAATAACAGTGTATTTATTATTCACAATCAGCCTCAGGTGCGAGTGTGTGTGCCTGTGCCTCTGTACCACTGCTTCGGCTCTGTGATGGGAGGGATGAGCATGGCAGTTCACGGCATCACGCTCGTGTTCCCTTCTTCTGCTTACAGCAGCTCTGCCAATTTAGAGGCCATCCAGAATGAAAAGTGTGCTCCTCAGAGTCCATAGTGCGTCCAGTAACAAGAACTCTCAATGATTGCTGATCATATCTTCCTTATCTTTAGGTGCAATTTTGTCTATGGCACTCCCACAATGTACACTGACTTGCTCAGTCGTGATTTACACAAGTATGACCTGTCATCAGTTGAAGCTGGTAAGAGACTTAAAAAGTCAAGATAAGTTGGTTTTGTTCAGCTTGGAGTGAAGTATTGTCTTTGCTTTAGGGCTCATGGGAGGCTCTCCTTGCCCACCTGAAATCCTGAGGCGGCTCATATCAAACATGAACATGAAAGAAATAACGGTGAGCATTTAAATTTTAATGCGTGACAGTCAACGAGCTCCTGAGAGTATATTAAGTGAATCTTTTTACAGATTATATATGGAACTACTGAAAACAGCCCTCTTACGTTCTTGGGGTTCCCACAAGACAACGATGATCTGAAGATGAACACTGTCGGGTGTATCATGCCTCACACTGAGGTATGCTTTTTTGGTGCAAAGAAACAGTGCAGCAGCTCAAACCCTGAACTTTTTCTCACTCTAACAAGATGCTAAAATGTGTGTTTCAAGGCCAAGATAGTGGACCCCAACTCGGGCCAGATTGTCCCTTTGGGGGCCTCAGGGGAGCTGATGACCAGAGGTTACTGTGTGATGCTCGGGTACTGGGATGATCCTCAGAAAACCAGAGAGGTCATCTCTGAGGATCGCTGGTATAAGACTGGGTAAGATGAGTTTTTAAAATCAGAGATTTAAAAAAATAATAATTTTAAAGTTATGAGTGAGTTACTTCTTCCATCCAGTGACACAGCCAGCATGAACAGTCTGGGGTACTGCTACATCGAGGGACGTATGAAGGACATGATCATTCGCGGAGGGGAGAACATTTACCCCGCTGAGGTGGAACAATTTCTCCACAAGCATCCAAAAGTTCTGGAGGTGCAGGTGAGATTTAAAAACCCTGAGGTTGAGCGGTTTGCACTAAATATTTAATTTTTACGAAACAACTACAGTGATGGTTGGCTTCCCAGGTGGTTGGAGTGAAAGATGAGAGGCTGGGTGAGCAGGTGTGTGCCTGCGTCAGGTTGAGGGAGGGCCAGACCTCCACTGTAGAGGAGATAAGAGACTTCTGCACAGGAAAGGTAGGAAAAGATGGATATGCTGTAGATGCAAACAGATCAAAATGATTTTTAATTATTCAAAAAGTAGCACACGGTTATGTATGTTATTTTTTTTCCTTTTAGATTTCTCACTTTAAGATTCCACACTATGTGGTGTTTGTAGACAGTTACCCACTAACTGTCTCTGGAAAGGTATAAGAGCCGTTTTAATGCGAGTATTTACACATTTAAGTAATATAATACATAATTTACGCTTGAGTTGCAAAGCTAAACTTTTTTTTGTTTCTCTAGATCAAGAAGAACATACTAAAGAAGGAAGTGGAGAAGAAATTAGGTCTATGAATTTTTTTTTTTTTTAGCTTTTGAAATGAGTAAAGACTGAAACTAATTTATGTATCTGAATAATTTATGCCTTATTTTAAATTGTGCTGGAATATTAAAGCAGCCTGTTGATTTATTCTTGACATGGGGAACAATATTAAGCTTTACAAACCATAGCAAATTAATAAACCTGTTTTTAATTGCCCCACCGTACATCTTAAAATGAGCATCAACTGTATAACTTTCAATAAATTATTTTCAACATGCAACTTTTTAGACATGTTTTTAGATTATCAAAAGGTGTAATAAGTTTTAGACCATAATAGGTTTCTTTTAAAAATCAAAACAAACAAAAAAAAACATGCTTTCATTTCACCAAAACCCTAGGCATATTTATTATCTCAATCTTTATTTACTTTAACAATTGACAATTTAATAGCATATTACAATGGCTGTAACCACTGTACAAAAGTAAAACTCGTTATCTCAACACATGCCATACAGAATCTGAAATAAATAGGACTTTAATGCCAAATGTCTATGTACAGGTAAGCAAACTTTTGCCATCTATAAACACTACTGTACAAACTCGGCGAAGTCGCTTCAGTAACAGGCTCTACTGTAAACTGAGATTTTATAAATACAAACAACTACTAACCTTTAAATTATACTTCAGGCTATAAAGGGTTTAAAAATGTGAGCTGCAAGAAGAAAAATAGATACAAAGTCAATAACAAAGCTGCCAAGACCCCCCCTCCCAAAAAAAAAATAATACCAAATTAATATTAGTGAAAAACAGAATCTGTGCTGCAGATTCTGAAACGATCCATTGAATTTAGATACGCTTCAGTAAAACTGAAACTGTCAGAAAGATTTTTCAATATTTTGTTTGGCTTTGAGAATCCTTTACAGGCCAAATTCATGTCATAACATAATAAAGACAAAACTGTTTTCTTAAAAGTACAAGCAGACAAACAACTCAGGGGGCAGAAAAATGCTTCACCCAACAGAAAACATGGCAATGACTGCGCTACATGGCTTTGGACAATCAACATTCACTTCGGTCTGTCTTTTCAACGCGGGGCAAACCCACACTTCTGCAACCATAAATAGACATGCAAAAAAAAAAAAGAAGAAAAAAACCAAGCAGCAAACAAGAAATATGCATTTCAAAGCATACAAGATAAACCAGCTGGAATAAGCATTTCCCTTTTTTTTATTTAAATATTAAACATTCAAAATATAAATTAGTTCAACTGTGCAATTCAGGAGAAAATACATGAAGAAAAATAATCAAAAAGAAGCTGTGGTCGGTTGAGGGCCTTTCTGTCAAGAAGAAGTTCGTTAGAGCCGTTGAGTTAGTGCTGCAGCGTTGAACGGTGACATCAAGGGAGCAAACAAGCACTGAAGAGCTCTGCTTTAGGCACATGCAGGGATCAGGTAGGAACATGGCTATGCACCTACCCAGCTGCACTCCGAGCTGCAACCTGGAGGCAAGTTTATTTAACTTTTGTCGTGCATCTGTCAAATTCAGTCATGCATACCCTCACCCAGTCAATGCTCTTTCACTCAGTCACACACATACACACACACACAGCAGCTCATGAGTCCTATTTGTAGCCATGTTGTGTTGGATGGGCTTTGAGCAGAGGTTTGAATGGCATGTTGGGTCCTCACACACTTAAAGGCAGCATGCCTGGAGGAGGCATGGCTCTGTTGGTTGCCAGGGAGCTCGGGTCCAGTCCATTAACAGTGCTGCAGATGAGAACAGGACATGAACTTTGTTAGCAGGTAGAATTAAGACGTAGCAGAACCAAACCTACAAGAGAGGCTTACCTTGTTTCAAAGTAGGCCGTGTGCAGAGGGTGTGGGAACTTTGTAGGGTTGCTGTTGAGGATTGTCCCAACGTCTGTGGAGTATTTTTTTCGCACTGCCTGATCTTTGGCAATGTTCCTACAAGCTGCAAGTTTGGTCTCCAAAGCCTAAGGACAAAACAGGAAAAAAAAAAAAGCTGAATTTAGCCTTAAAGGTAAAGCTTGTGACTTAACCACAAATTAAAACAATGAGACGTGGAATTTTATGTCTTGATTTTTTGCAGCAATCACATTATTTCTGCACCAAATACAGGAATATTTGGTGCAGAAATATTGTGACAGCAACACAGCCACCCTGTCCAGCATGACAGGGTGGCTGTACCTATTTTTGCATCGGTACAGTTGCAGAAATAATCAAATAAATACTGTAAGACGTTTTAATTTATTACTATTTTAGCAGTACTCCAGTTCATCCGACAAGACAAATTTCATCAAAATGTTTCTAAATCAATAAGTGAGTGATGCTGCAGGTTGGGAAAGAAAGGAGAATTATTCATTTGGAGAGAAAATCCACTGGTTTAAGATGAAACTTGTAACCTCACCCATAATGCATAATACAAGCAAATCTTTGTCACAGAGCAAATTTATCAGAGTTACGTTTATTGAACTCAATTTATATAACTATTTTGAACAGATAAATCATCTGTAAAAATATCCAACATCTCACTGGAAGAATGAAAGTTGTGCTTGCATAAAGCTCAAGTTTTTTTAAAATGTTAATTTATTTGTCCTCTGTGTTGACTTTCTTCTAAGTGCGTGCATAATGCATCATTGCTCTGTGGCCAGACAGAGCTGTGTTGATGCTACTATTTTTGCCATCTTTCAAAATTAGAAAGCCAAGCAATTTCAAGTTTGCACTTTTGATCTCTCTCTAAACTCTCACTGAGATGCAAAAGGAATAAATCAGCTATACATTTATAACGAAATAAATAAAACCTACCCCAACTTTTCTCAGAAGGTCTCCAACTATATTAAGAGCTGAGATTCTGGCAGAAGGTGTGAGGGCCGAGCCGCTGCACCCATTGGTCAGTCCTACAGTAAAAAGATTAAATTAATTAAAATATATATATTTTTAAATATATGGAGAAATAAGAGTGGGAACAACCCTTACCCTTTTGGCTGATGAACGCATGCTCTATACTCTTCCCTACAGGTGTTGCAGGGAGGGATAAAGAGGCCTGGACTGCGGAATCAGTCTTGTCTAGATCTGATGTTGGCGAGCTCGGTGCCGACATCCTGTCAGTGCTCCGCTCTCGTACTGCCAGCTCCTGTCGCAGATCTGCAGGAAATTGAAGTGTGACTAATCAAATTCTCATCCAAAATGCCACAAATAGCACAAACCCAATCTTAAAAAAAAAAAAAAGGTTTCTTCCTTACCTCTGGCTTCGTCTTTCAGCCGCTGCACTGATACGAGGAGCGACTCCTTCTCGTCCAGCTCGCTCTCAAGGAAAGCATTTCTCTCGATGGCCTGGTTCAAACGGCTCTCAAAGTCCTCCAGAGACACTATTGTTGCCCTAAAATCAGAAACACGGCTTGTTTCGTGAACATTGCAGAGAATCTAACAGTCTAAATGCATCTTAATGCATTATTTTCATTCTGACCTTTTGGCTCTCTCCAAGTCGTCATTGGCTTGTTCCAGTTCTCGTACGTATTTGTGTAGCTGCTCCTTGATGCTGCGGGTCTGGCTCAGGTCGTCCTCCAGCATGGAAATCTGTTTGTAACTCTGAGCATACTGCTGCTCTAGCCTTTCCTGATAACAGATAGAATAAAGAGAAAAAAGCGCCCCGGGAGTGAGCCAATGTAGAGAACCAGGAGTACAAAAGCACATTGTAGCATGACGATGAAAATACTATTTTATGCATTTGCTTGATGGTCACAAACAACAGCAGAGGAAATGAGGCGAGTCACAAGACAGTCGAGATGTTCTTTGGCGTTATTTCACTGTCAAAAGGCCCCTTTGTTCCTAGGGGAGGCCCCTGGCCTCGCTTCCTGCACTAGGTTACGTGTAATTAGAGGCATTGCTGTGTGCCTTTACTGTGTGTGGGCCCTGACGCACAAAGACAGGACGGCATCATTCATACCTTCTCCGGTTCATTTGCAGTGTTTTCAGAGTCAGGTGTGGCACATGGGCTCACATGTTTAACCACAATGTGTTGATGGTGAATTTCTTATTGTGTGCACATAAATACAGCTGGCAACAATCAGAACTCAGCGCTCAGGCCCGCTCTGATTTAGAACGAGACTCGTCCTTCCTATTTCCTTCTACTTTATCCTGACATCCAATTAAGCGTTGCCACAGGATTACTTAACATGCTTTATAAACTCTCTCCTAGGAAGCAGATCAGATGACTAAAGTAACTCTGCTTGGTGTCCCAACTGGAGATGTGCCTATGACATGTTTTGTGAAGGTCTGACCTGCCAGGTCCTATTTTAGAAAATTCAGATTGTTTTTCTTTAAACTTTAATGCAATTTATTATTGTTTTCTGGATAAATCTTTAAAAATCTTGTCCTGACTATAAAATATATATATTTTTAAAATACAATAGCTTCTCAAAAGCAAAATGATGCTTTTTTTCCCTCTGGATCCTGTATATGTATTTAACAAAATTATAAGACAGCGTGTAGCAAACGTTTGCCATTTTTTTCCACAAGATCCATTTAAAATGAATAACAGCTGTTTTCAACATGGTTTATTGAGGGTGAAAAACCCTGATTTGCATTCCAGTGTCGGATTGTTTGACTGCTAAGTCATTCATTAATTTATTGTAACAACGCATGACCGTTACGTAGACGTTAGTGTGAACAAACATTCTTTATTTTGTAGGGTCAGAGGCGTCAGATGATCTTCTGTGTCCATCTGACCAGATAAATATTTTGAGCAAACATGGCAATTTGTATGATGTGAAAGGACAAATTTTTCCATAATGAAGGACTTGTGGTTGTCTGTGTTACAAAACTTTATTTGAACAAGGTATCTTTGTGTTTTTCCTGTAGAAATGGTCAGACTTTTACTTAGGCTGTGAGATTTCTAAAAGAATGTCATCATTTTCTAATCTAGCGGTTTACCTTTAGGTTGGACGCCTCGTTCTTCAGTCTCTCGTTTTCAGCTTGTAGATCTCGAAGGCGGTGTTCAGCCTGACTGAGCTGAGCCTCCAGTTCGGCCTCCAGTTCCCGGCTCCCCTCCTGGAACTCCTGCAGCTCCTCTTGAGCATCTTGGCAACTGAATGAAACAAACACAGAGAAGAGGGAGGGAAAAAAAACAAAAAACAACTGTCATTGTTTCATATCTGCATCAA
This sequence comes from Brachyrhaphis terrabensis, assembly GCA_903067065.1. NCBI lineage: Eukaryota > Metazoa > Chordata > Actinopteri > Cyprinodontiformes > Poeciliidae > Brachyrhaphis > Brachyrhaphis terrabensis. The sequence continues at coordinate 31,815 of CAEGAG010191104.1, forward strand.
CACTGGGACCATTCAGCTTTGCAGAGCAGCTCGGCAGCATTAGTTCTAGAAAACGGCCAGGCTATTGTTCTGCAGGAAGAGTTTAGCTCAGGCGTGTTCCTGGAGCTTTGACAGAAATAGACCTGAAAAAGGCTTAACTTTCACTCGTGATTTAACTATACCACACCAATCCCATCTCAGCATTGCTGAATTAACATAAGCAAGCTACTTGTATAATATAAAAAAAGGTACATTTGTATTAACAACCAAAGCTGGAAAGGAAAAACTCATTCTTACATAACATTTTTCTTGATCAGATGACACTGTACCCAACGCCACTCTGAGTTCAGCTGACTTGCACCGAGATAATACTCTCAGAGAGAGCTGGAATTCACAAATCAGTTTCTGTGCATGGTCGTTCCACGCATGCCAATGTCAGAAAGCCTTGTGACATCAGCACATGGGTTCTCTAACTTCCCAGAGCCAGGCAGTCGATTTAAAACTACACTCTCAATGTAGTAACCTATAAAAAGTTACTATTTCTTACAAACGTCAAATGTAGCAAAACAAAATATGGGAAGTTAAACATTTCAAAAAGGTAATTTATTAACAATGCAAGCTGCAGTTGTTGATAGGTTTGTGTCAAAGTCCGCCTGAGAAAACACATGCTTGATACACGTGCAACAAGCCACCTACTTGAAGTTAGTTTTTTCCGTGGCTTGATGTTTTTCCTGCATACACCCACTGTGGGAATTTCTCAGAAATCACCATGTCTTTAACCCTTTATATGCAACCTTTCACTTTGCCTGAGTGGCTCTCAGCTTCACGTAAGGACCAAGCACGGTTTAAAAAGATTTACACAGCACAGCTGCAGATCCCAGAACGGCTTGTGGCTTTTGCTAAAGCAGTCAAAGCTTTTGTCATTTCCTCTGAAATTGGTCAGCAGGTTTGCGGTCTGTTATGTCATAAGGCCCCAGCAAGTCATTTGCCTTTTTGGGCTCAACCCAGTCGCCCTGCGCTGAAAACCACAAACATTTCTCAACTGAGGTTGGCTTTTATTTTTGTGCTAATACAGGGGAACTGCTGCCAGCTACAAAATAAGCACAGTTATGTTGCTGCAAGATGAGCTTATTGAGCAAAAACATTATTCTATAATTACACACACAAAAACGCTGAGAACAAAACAAAACATGCAGCTCAAGGTCACACATAAAAACAGAACGCTAAAAATATCAACTTACAGTTTACAACTGACACATATAAAGTATATGACACAAAGTATGAAGTCACAAGGGCACAACCTACCTTTTCTTATATTTCAGGGCTTGAGTTTTCCAGTAATCAACCTCCTCATCCTTTGATGAAAATTTAGGAATCATCTCTGTGTCCATGTCAGGGCAACCTAAGAAGAAAAGAGACATATTCTCAATACTGACTGGTAAAATAATAATAAGAACCCCCCCCAAAAAGAAAAAACACTTTAACACAAGCAGGTTACCCTCATCTGGCACTAAATATTTAATCTTTTGTGTTCTTTGGCATGTCGAAACAAGTAGGATGCATTCTGTTCTTATCTCAAATCAGAGATAAGAAATCCAGTTTTTAAATTTGCCACCTGAATGGAAACAACACATTTTTGAGGTCTAAAATGAGAAATAACTCCGGGTAAGTCTGACCATGTCACAATATGACCAGTATATTCAGTATTTTTGAATTTGCATTATGCCAGCTAGTTCTTCATGAAGGAATGCTTCATTGTTTTAAAAAAAAAATGTGTGGTTAGGTGTATAAATGTGGTAAATAATGTGCCATTTGCTAAATAAGAGAAGACTTTGCATTTACACCTCTATAAAGTTTGCTCTTCAACTTTAGACAACCAGTTCCCAGAGGATATCCAAATAAAGAGTAGCTAATGTTAAACAGATGTTTTATGCGTTTAATCGCAAGAGCAGCACTATAACACACAGCTACCTTAATCCATGCAGATTTTTAAAAAATAGAATGTTTTCAGGAAAATGTAAAAATATTTGTAACTGCTGTTGGGTTTGAGGGACTATAGATTTAGTATCTGGCTTAGATTAGACTAAAGAGGATGTGTGATTTTCTCCACTCTATCGAGTGGGCGACTGCTCTTCCGCTGAAACATTCCTGTGAGGTGGCCTCATCAGCAACCGTCTGACTGACAACATGTGTTAGTATGCAGCTTCACAAATCAAAACAGTGGAAAGCTGGATGGTTTTCCCAAAATACCACTGACAAAACAAGTTGGGTGCATCATGGGATAGGGGGACACTTATCGGCTGTCCAGGAAAATACCAAAAATGTCTAGGGGATTCTGTGTCTCCCAAATACATGTGATAATCAAGAGCTGCCATGGTACCAGGCCAAAGCCTTGTGGAAAACTGGATATTAAATGGCACATTCAGAACTATAGATGCAGCCTTTTCAGACCTGCTATGTCTTGTTGTCAGCACAGAGTGTACAGGTAACATAACACACCAGCAGAAGAGGTCAAGCCCGATCATGTAACAGGTTAAGAATAAGGACAGGAGAGAACCTGCAGTAGGAGGGATGATAATTTCACCGTCCTTTTTTGCCACCACAAAACAAGGACTAAAATAGAAGTGGGGAGAAAGTCCACCACCACCATCCTGTGTGCTTATGCTTTAAGAATGATGACTCTATATTTAATAGCTGATGAGATCAGTATTGCATCAACTCGTTTACATTAATGTTTATTCAGTCTGATTGGTTCAATCTGCACTGATAGCATAACTCCTTGAAGGTTCAAAGGATGTGGTGGTGATATTACACACCAAACCTTTGGGTAATGCTTAATATCTTCTGCTAGATTGCTGCCTTAAATTAGCATCTTTTGTGAAGTGGGCATTAGAAAAAAAACCCCCCAAAAAACTCCAAACATTAACAGTTTCTGAAACGTAAAACCAACGACTAGTATTCATCTAAAACGAATCATACAGACTGTATATTATTAAGAAAAGTTATTTAGTCAAACAGAGAAGAGGTCGCTAATTTAAACATGTCGCTATCTGATACCCTACGTTTAGACTGAAGCAGTCCTATGTTTGAAGACACCAGAAGGTTCCACATACAGCGGACTGAAACTAAATTAAATGTAAAAGCCAAGTAGTACAGTCGAAATGTGAGCTTTTATCTTCGTAACGTTCACAAAAGAACAGCACCGGAGAACGTTGAGCGAACAGGCCAATAACTGACAATAATAAATCATATTTAAATCCTTACCTGCTCATATCAACCCGTTGTCTGGTCCTCTGTCTCAACAATACTCCGTTCAGCCGGTAAAACACACAACGAGACGCAGTCCTTCCACCGGTACGGGCCTCCGATACTGACAGAGGGAACTGGAATGTGTTTAGGAAATTGCCAACGCGTCTCCCGGAACTAACGTAAATCCTCATGCAAGACGTACGCCGTGACGTAGTTTCACGTTACGTAACGTCTGAAACGAAAAGAGGCACTCCTTTTTCTTTCTTTTCTTTTCCAACGGATTGCTGGAGTTATGTCAATAACCACAAGGTGGCGTCCACAAGAGGACTAACCTGATTTCTTAAATCAGTTGAAGTTAGTATAATTGTTTCCCACTCATAAAAGGTGTTTTCTCATTCTTTAGCCATCTGGTCATATTAACAGATAAGAAACTGGTAATGCAGACTGATCTAAATCACAAAAAGCTTATTAATAGGTGAAATTAGTAGGTCTTTTTATGCAGTGTACGTAAACATCTGGTCACAATACACTTACCATTTATTTTATTACATAAGACTTACACATTGCTTATTGCTCTTTCCTTCTATTTACTTATTTTATCTTGTATTGTTATGTATGATCCATGTAATTTCCCCCTGGAGATAAATATAGCTTTCTTTATTGAACTGAATAGAATTAAGACTCTTTGCTAATAAAAAATGACACCCCATTTTTCTCTTGACTCAATTCTTAATGGAATAGATCAAACAAGGTGTCTGATCATCCCTCAGAGATTTTAAAAGATCCATATTGTTCATGGTAGCATAGGTGGTTGCTGAACATTTGTCAGCTGCACTGCACATCCATGATTCGAATCTCCAATCACATCCCAAAGCTTCTCTGCTGAAGTGAGATCTGGCCATTGTGGAGACCATTTTATTTTGCAGGTATACATTTATGTAAAGTACTTTTTTTTTTCTTGAACATAGTTAGGTGTAGTTATTTTTAGTGACCACTAGGTGGTGCATAACAGCCAGAAAACAAAATGCTCCATTCGAAAATGAATAAAACGAATGATCTGCGTCTCACCTGTCAGAAGTAGGATACACTGACTTCTGAAAGTTTCAGTGTTTTTTGTTACACACTTGAAAAATCTAATGAAACAAATTATTGGACAAACATAGTTCACAAAGGAAAACAAGCACCACTGACAGTGAGAGACGTGCGTTGAGGATCATAAAATATGTACCATTTAAGAACTTGAACTGGATCCAATTAGACAGGTTTCTGCTGTCACAGGTAACAGGCCCTGTTTTACAAGACTCTCTGGCCTCCACCCAAAGCCACGGCGCAGTCCTTGAGGACCAATGAACTAGGAGCACCTCAGTGTTCCTTCACTAAGGGTTCTTATTGTTAGACAACCCGTTTTCAGTATTTACTACTTCTACATGGCACTTTACAAAGAGGACAGCCAAGACGACACACCGGAGTGTCCAGTATGCTATGAGATCCTGTCGGGCAGTGAGCGGACTTTAAGCTGCGGACATGTATTCTGTCACGACTGCTTGGTCAAAACGCTGGTCAGCATTAACAGCCATGGAGTCATCAGGGACACAATTGTCTGCCCCATCTGCAGACATCTGACGTTCATCAAGAGGCAAAAGGAATCGCTGGTGGCACTCTCAGCGACCAAGTATCCAGATGAAGAACAGACCCTGGAGGTGCCTCTTCCAACAACTGCGTCGCAGCTCCGGAGCGCACGGCGCGCCTCCAGGGGGATCTTACTCAGCGGAGTTAACTCGATAGTCCACTGCTGCGGGAGTATCTTTCGACGAGTCCGTCAGGAGAGGTTAATCGGACACAACCACAATGCGTGTCAGATCTTCATCATAAGTGCCCAGGGGCGACCGATGGCAGAGGAGGATGCGCTCGATGTTGTGATGACAGTGGTTCACCCTGAGCGCAGGGAGAGACGCAGGGTTTGCACCACGGCGCGATGCTTGCTCTGTTTGCTGTCAGCCTTTACTGTTCTGGCACTGGTGGCCGCGACTTTACCATGGATTTTATTGGCATAGTGCTGCTGAAGATGCACAGCATACAGATCCAAGTGGAAACGATTCAAGAACCTTTAGGGATAATGTGTCCTTGAAAATCAACGTTGTGCATGTGAGTTTCACTAATCAGCAATGTATCACGATATGAACTGTATGTTCAAGTATTTAGTTGTAGTCATAATGGACTATAGCTCTGTATTGACAAATTAATTAATTGATCTCGATTAAAATGATAAATAAAACAAAGACTTTTATTGGCACATAATGTATATTGCTAAGCAACAGTCTAAATTAAAATTTTGCCTTAACAACAAGATGAATTAGTCATCAAATTCATGCTCATCATGAATAAAAGTCTTAGTTTCCCAGCCTTTTAACCCCAACTCAACAAACAATCCTTAGACATTCAGAATGTTGTTAAAGAGGCCCAGGTAATGCTGTGGTGTGTTGCTGACTGCTGTGTTTCTAGGCAGCAGTACACAGTTTGTGACCAAACCTGTAAAGCCATAGCCTCCCACTTTTCCAGGTAAAACATTGCATTGCTCAAGTATTCACACACCTAGTACTCTTTCACATTACATCGCTTTACAAACAGATTTCAGAGTGTTTTCATGGAACATCATGTGACAGGCACAAAGCAGCTGATGCTTGGGAACTCAAAGGAACATTAAGTTCACATGTGATCATTTAAAAAACATAAAATTAGGCTAGTTCATGTTGACCTATGGACTAAAGTCACAATAATATCAACTGAAGCTTGTGGTTGTAGCAAACTATGATCATAAAGCAGGGAATGATGAATCCAACAACCTTCGAGTGTTATTGAAGTTTCCTGGTAAGAATCTTTTAACCAGTTACTCATAAAGACAGTGTAAAGAGAGACACCTTTGAAGGATCTGTTAGAAATAATTCATGCACCTATGGTAGCCTGAAGGAGATGAGCTGTACCTCTCTTCTGTAAGGAGAGACACTGCTTGACTGATTAGATTACCAGAGCCCTTCAGGATACACAGCATCAGATCAAGACCAAAATATTTAAAGTTAGATTACAATTAGTCACTATTGCAACCATTTGTTATAAAGACCATTTTAACAAACATTGGCAGTTCATTGTGCATTTTGTGAGTGAGCTTTAGGAGAGGTTAGACTCATCCTCTGGATGAATCACCATTATTTTCACCACAGTGTACACTCCCATTATCTTCCTGTTGCAATTCTTCACCCATCCTGCTTGGCCAGTCCCACTAGTTACACACCTCAACAGACTTCTGCTACTTAATCACAGATTTGTTCCTCACATGTTAGTAATGTTAGTAATAATCTGCCATTTAAGATTTTTTCCTATTTAGCTTCTCATATAACATGCATCACATGTTATATGAGAGAAGAAAGAGAGCGTAAAGATGGCATCAAAATAAGGTCAAAGACAGAATGAGAAGGCTCAGTGAACAAAATGTTGTAGCTCCTAAGTTAGTAGCAGGATATAAAAGACATGCCTTCACAACAAACCTACAAACTGCAGTGGGTGATGTTTGTTGATGGAAGGAAATAAAGCAGCAATGACCAAGTGGGGTTATTAAAAATGTAGAGTTTAATATATATTTATTTCTGACATTCTGATAAGGATTGCAGGTAGGCTTCACAGTACACACTGTGTTCCACTCATTATGCTAAGCAGAGAATGAAGGGTTGGGCATGGTGGGCTCGACAAGCGGCAGATTTAGTTTATACATTAGTTGTGAAAGCAGAAGGAGGCTGTACATCCACAGGCAACCTACACTCCTCTGTATTGCTCAAAATCCCACAAAAGAGCATCCATTGCATTTCACATTCTCTCACAATCCCTTGACACAACAGTGATTAACGAAAGGACGTGGTCTGTTAAAAATATTTTCCAAGTGCATGCATGACTTTTTTTTGTCCCTTCCTGATTTAAATCCACACAATATGCAAATAAACTTGGCTTTGCTTTGGTGCGACATACCTGGTGATAAAGTGGAAATAGAACTACAGCCATTAAAAGCTCAATAAAACAACAGAACTGTGTATCATTAGGTGGAAAAAGTCACTCTAACTAATATGCACTTAAAAACATAGCTGCAGTTAATTTACAGCAGCAACCAAAAATAAGGACTCACACTTTTTGGGAAAGTACAGAAGTTTTTTTTGTTGTTGTTGTTTTGTTTATAGCTTAATTATCACACCTATAATGAACTGAGTGCATGCTTTCAGCTTGGCTGTAAGTTCCAGTTATGATGCCTAAAAGCATTAGAGTAATACTGCCATGTTCTGTTAACAACACATGCCAACAGTCCCGAACTAACTTCATCCCACCCTAACACTCACTTAACCTGTAGAGCAGTCTACCACTAAAAAATATGCACCAGTCACATTCAGAGATAGTTTTGCCTCTGTATATGAACATATGGATCCGGCACACAAAATAAAAACTTCTAACACACATTGATTATTCCTGTTGTTCAAAAGTAACAAAGAGCGAGGGCACTTGCAATTATTGTCATAAAGTTACCACAACTATCAAGATAATCAACATCACCAAAATCTTCATAGAGATAGTCAGTCCATTGAAAACACACACACACTGAGGCATACCATAGATCCCATATTGGGAGTAAGTAAACTAAACTTAGTTTTTGGATTCACCTTAAAAATGCTTTACTATGAATGCAATGGCTTCTTTAATGTAGATTTGGAAAAAGGCAATTTTGAGCACTTTTTTGGACTAAAGTGGACCAGTAAACTCTGTAAATGTGCTTTAATTAACACCATCACTACTCTATGAAGATTAGTATTACATAGAAAAGTGATTCTGCTGCATCTCACATCTGATAAATTTCAAAATTATCCAGTGCCTTGCAGTAGCATTAATACCCTTGGAACCTTTTTCATATTTTTCTAGTTCTAACCTAAGTGAAAGCCAGTGCACCAAACAGCCTTCCAACGTCACTTTATTAGCAAAAGAAAAAGAGTCCTCCTGTGAGTGATGTCATCTCAGTACATCACTCAAGGTTTGTTATAAAACATTAATGACAAAACAGCAGCCTGAAGATCAAGGAACAGAAAGAAATGTCAGGGATAAAGTTGTTCAGCTATTCTAAATGAACGACGTTAGAATATAATATGGCACAAATGCAAATCTACCAATATATAGCCCTCTGCTAAAAATGTCAAGGCAGGCAAGGAGAGCATTGAGAAGCAGGTTAGAGGCCCATGGGAGCTCTGGAGGAGCAACAGAGATCCACAGCTCAAGTGGAAGTATTTATTCACAGGACAGCCTTTTAATAATGCATTCCTCACATCTGGCATAGGAGAGAGGCACGATTGTCAAACAGTTTTTTCTGAAGTGTGCCACAAGACACAAGGAAACGCAGGGTATATGAAAGAAGAATCTCAAGTCATTTAATCCCTCCACGTAAAATGCTATGTGTGACAGAAAATTAAGACCACACTATAAAATATGGTTTAAACAGCATCAAGCTGTGGGGGTTGCTTTTCCATCAACAGGGCAGATAATCTGGTCGGAGTTGATGAGCACATGGATGGTGCTAAAAACTGAGAAAACCTGTGAGCGGCTACAAAAGATTGGTGACTGGAGTGAACGTTCCCCTTTCAGTGGTATACCAACTCTACACAAAGAGCGGAATGGTTTACATAAAAACATATTCATGTATTAGTAAGATCTAGACTTAAGAAATACTGGTCAGACTTGGAAACTGAGGTTAACAGACTCTCTAAAAAAAACAAAAACAAAAAAAAACAGAGGCATATAAACCCCCAAAATTATGTATCTGCATCTTCCCCTTCATTGTTATGCATTGCTATGTTTTGGTCAATAGTGAAGTTAGCCGCAGTGAAAAAGTTCAAGATGTAGTAATACTTCTGGAAGGCACTTTATAATCGTCTTGGGTTAAAATTAAAAAATAATTTGGGTATTTCGAGAGTAATGTTTTTTAATGCAGATAGATTTTTTAGATGGAGGAATCATAAGTCGATCGTCAAGAGTGGGAACAGGACTGAAGATCTCAGATGTGTTGCTGCAGAGTGAACATTCTGCATGTCTGCTGCAGCACCATCGCAAAACGGTGTAAAAGTGAAGAAAAAAACAAAACATGAATCTACAGTACACCTGTTCATTGTGTGCAGCGACAAAATATAACATCAAAATTTTAATCATGTCATTTTCTACACGATAAATATCAGCACATATATTAATATCATTATATGTTCCAGATATGCATTTTACATATAATCTTCCTCTCAATTTTATATACATAAACCTATGTACAGTCTTTGTATTTACACTCAGGGGTCAAAGGTCACTGAACCTGAAGCACTTGAAACAAAGTTGAGAGAAAATCGCACAAACATAAAGGCAGTGTAGTCCTTCATCCGTCATCAAGCTGCAGCATCCTAACAGGCGTGGGGGTCAGGATTTACTCTCAGAGGGAAACAAATTTTAAGATTAACACTTAGGAAATAAAACTTAAATCACTCAGAGGCCCTGAATCAGAAGCAGATCAATCACATCGGTTCGTCATGCAAAAACAACATGGTGCTTCTTCCAAACGGAACAACGGGTGCAAGTAGAAAAAGCTTAAATTACAATAACATTCTTCTGATTATGTGCTGGTACAATGTAGAGTGAGTTTAGGTGAGTTTTACCTGTACATGTGTAAACACCAATTTTTTCAGGTGGAGTAAAAATGAAGGGACTTTATTAAAACTGAGTTAAATGTTCCATCCTGCATGCAAAGCCTGCCTTAAAGGGCCCAGTGTGTTTCTGATGTGTGCAAAGTTGAATACCCTGTGAGCCCCGCTTCCACTCTGTCTGTGTTTCAACCTGAGGATGAGATTTGCTCCAAACCATGCCAGTCTCCCAAAAGCAACTTATTTGCACAACCTGTGAACGTCATATTGCAATTTGATTGCATGTTCTTATAAGGCAAAACAAAATAACTACAAAAAGATCGAGAAACGTAGAGCATTGCACCGTGAAACAAAATTACAAAGTAAAGCAAATAAGCAAAAAATAAATCAGTGATAAAAATATCTTTTGATGTAATACTTATCTATTTCCCAGTCTTTTTTCTTTAAAGGCAACAGTTCATCCACTATGGCATTTTGGTATTTTTTTTGTTTGTAGTCACATAAACGTAAAATAAGCAGCTGAGAAAGATGAGTTTCTTTGCAGCCTGTAGCAGATGTGAGGAAAGGTTCATGTTCTGGTTTCAGGTGGGCATTTGGTGAGGCCAGTCAGTGTTTCCATCAGGCCTTGGTGTTGACAGCTCAAAGCATGTACAGCCACTGGGACGCTGGTAAATGATACCTCAGGGTTATCGGTCATAGAATGGTGCTCTGGGGCTCCTCCTCAGGCACAGCGTCCCCCTCTGGAGAGTCTGTCACTGCCAGGGACCTCCTGCAGGGGGCACCGCTGAACTCATCGATGAGGCTGTCCAGATTGACATTGATGGAGGGGATTTCATAATTGAAGATATCTAGTGGTGAGCATGATGGGGGGAAAGGTAAGTGTGAAGAGTGAAATAGTAAAAATGGTAATCGTGAGTGACAAAAAGAGGAAACGGGAAGGCATATGATGATGATAATGAAGTAAAAAAATGGAAGAAAGCAGAAGTATTATTAATGCTTCTTATCTGAACTCATAGTGAGTGGTTTAAAGAACTTAGTAGATTATATGTGCTTCACATTCTACACAGGGATGTTTCCAGTTTGATGTTAACCGTAGCAAACAGTTAGTGTTGCACAGTGCCAAAAGTATTCACACTCCACAAACTTTCTCACATTTTGTCACATTGTAACCACAAACTTTATTGTATTGCAACGTCTACAAAGTAGCACATCATTTTGAAGTGGAAAGGATACATGTCTATCAAAGTTGTTTAGGCATAAAATCCGAAAAGTTCGGCTTGTGTGTATATTCTGCCACCTTTATCTGATAACCATTAGTAAAACTGTCTTAAGAGGACATCTAATTAATAAATTGTATGTAACTCAGTATAAACACAATTGTTATGTCAAGGCTTCAGAGTTTTTTTTAAGGGAATATTAATAAGCAAACTCTATCATAAAGATATAGCAATACATCCATCAAGTAAGGCATAGTTTTCAATTAGTTTAGAGCGGGGAGACGTTTTAGTCAGTCTAGGTACAGACCTAAATGACAGTAGAATAGAAATATCCTTTATCGTCCCACTGTGGGAAAATTCAGTTATCACATCAGCTAAGTAAAGTGGGACCACCATGTTCACACAAAAGCTAAAAAATTTTAAAATAAGAATAACATACTGTGCAGTATGCACAAATTTACAACATAAGAACAACGGTATGCTGTAGTTATTTAAAAATAGCTTTTTCAATTGAGAATCTGTTGAAAAACTACTGCTGTCTAAGACTGAGACTGAGTTATTTTGTAACTTTTTGGAATTTTATTTGCAAAAGAATTATTAAACAAGACTGATGCACTGCTTTGTGTAGTTCAATCACATAATCTCAATAAAATAAATCTGAAAGGGTTTTGGCTAGAAAATGACAAAATGTGACGAAGGTTCATGGGATGATAATATTGTAAGGTAAAGTATGTCACAGCTTTTTGAAACTTCAAAGAACAGCAACACATTTTTTGTCAGCAAAAAAAAAATCCAACAACACAGTGACACACCACACGTCTACAACAACAGCCAAAACACAGAGGCAACAAGATGTGTGTGTGGAACTCTGTGGAGAAAGATGGCACCGAGACACCAAGTGGCTTAAAGTAACAATGAAAATCTCATTAATTCTGCTCACAGTATTTGCAGAAACTGTCGCTAATCTAGTGTGTTGCACCGTTTACTGGAAGCCACACGTCCAAACAGACTGATGACTATTCCTGTGTAGGAATGAGGTGGAGCGTGGTAAGAGGAAGCAGAGGTTACAAAAAGCAATGAACCTGCCGAGTAGAAGAGCAGGAGGGGGTGAGGGGTTACCTGAAGACCCCCGAAAACAGTGGCAGGGTGCCTGCCACCATGGTACTCGGAAATAAAAAGGCACAAGAAGGGAGCGGGGGGCTGCTTTAGGATGGACCTTTGTAAGCAATGGTTACTGCAATGTGAGCTGAGTGTGGTGCACTCTGGGAAATCCTTGAGCCATGCACCACTGGTTGACCAACAAAGTGCAAAGATACAATATTGCTGTTAAGAGGGTAATAGAAGATCTGACTGAGAGCTGGGGGTAAGTGTTTGAGGCAGGCTGCAGGAAACCCCAGAGGCATCCACACTACGAGGCCAGGCAGTGAGATGGAGTGCATGGGGCGAGGGGCGGTCTGGCTTACCCTAAAAGTCCCCCTCACACTTAGCCCACACTGAATCCCTGGCCTCACACAGCTGCAAAGTACACAGTAGTAGCAAGGGGGGGACAAGAGAATGATAAATATAACAAAAAAAAAAGATTGGTATATATTAACAAAACACCTCATCATCAGAACATAATACTGTAAATATAATGTGGGATTCTCTGGCTATGTTTCCATGTCTGCTCACAGGGAGAGACACTTGTCATGAGTGAACTGTGTAAGCCTCTGACCTACCTCTGCCGCATGGGGGGGGTCTGGGCAACACAGATAAACAGAGAGCACATGATGAATCTAATGGCAAACTTCCATACAAGCAGGACGAGCTATGCTGTTTTGATGTTTCCACTGGTTACCCAGAAACATCATCACATAACACAAGCAATGAATACATAGGTTAGGAGATCTGCTCACTACAGCGCAAAAATACTAATATTCACATTGCATAATTCTCAGGTGTCTGTGTCTAAGAGGCCACTTTGTTTTTTCATTCCGATTTTTGTTTGGGAGGAGTCATTTAAAGGGACAAGGGGTCTTCTGTGTCTACAGTCCTAAAGGGTCCTACACTCGACCACCGTCTCCATTGGACAGAGCCACAGCGAGTCTGAAAGCGGGCTGCTGTAGCCCCACCTGTGGTGGCGGTGGGGGGGTTGTTTCCAGAGGCTGGTGTTTACCTGTAGACATGCTCTCTCCAGGAGACAGTCCATCCAGGAGCCCCTGCTCCAGAGGCTGAGGGACTGGAGCCAGGGGCGGGGGCGCTGGGGGTGGCTGAGGAGGGGGTAGGCTCGGTCTCTGCCTAGGTTTAGGGGCAGGCCGCGACTTGGTGAGTGTCCCAGAGAGGGAGGGCGGAGATGATAGCGAGTGGGTTGGCCCAAACGGAGTCTGCCCAGGGGAGGACGGCGGTACTTGCCCTGGAGGACAAGTCAGTCCGTACGGGGAAGGGGTGCTGGGAGGTGTAGGGGACAGGCTTACAGGTGATGGCTGACCTGTGGACTGGTCAGACATCCCTCCGGACTGGGCGTAAGGGACCTTTGGAGGCACAGGGGCCAACTTCTTGGAACCTAAAATCACAGACAGCATTTTCATTACTTTGAATATATCAATACAAAATATTTTTAGGTTTTGAGAGCCAGTGAGAGCTCACAGTAAGAGAAGTACTAACCTTTGCGCAGGGCGTGAGGGCTGTGCTCAGTTGAGTGGTGGGACTGGCTGCTGCTCTGAGGGCTGCAGCTGGGGGGCACTGTTGGACTTGCCACCTGGATGCCTTTGTGCCCAATCACAGGGGAAAGCTCTTTACTCTTTAGCGAACTGAAAAGTAGGCAGATATTATTATGTGAACCAGAATGAAAACAGCAAATCAGTAAAAAAGAATAGAAAGAAACTGGATTGTCTGCTTTATGTCACCTCAACACCAAAACACTCATAACCACCATCATCACCATCACTTGGAACAGATAAATTAGACTCATATCAGAATTAAAAATGGGTTCTGAAAATCACAATATATGAAGACCAAAAACACAACTAACAGTTAAAACTTGACAGTCATAAGACTACGGAAATGTTTAAAGTAAATAATTTTAGAAGTTCAAAAAGCCTCAAAAATAGTTGTTGTAATCGTGCAAAGCTGCAACGTTTTCCAAATATTTACACTATGTATGACATGAAAAAGCAGGGGAAACTGATTTTTCTTTTCACTTCTATCTACTAAATACATTGACATGCAATACTTTATTAAAATAAACAGAGTAATCAAATTTTTGTAGACCTGTAAATCATTGTAGATCCAAACAGGCTCATTTCTGACTTACTAAAAACGACAAATATAAAATTCTTGACTTTGTGAGGCTGAATGATTTTATTTATTTTCTTGGTTAGACGTATTGTTATTACTCTTTCTTAAAAAAATTGCTGCATTTATATATATATTTTTTAAGAAAGTGTGCTAACTGAAGGTAAGTGGAGATTAGCGGTCCTACTGACTAAGAACTAAAAATAAAAGCAAAAAACAAAAGTGGACAACAGTAGACATATACTTTGTGTTGAACCTACAACACAGAGACAGTCAGAGGGCCAAGAATGGCCTACATAAAGCACAAATTATGAGAACAATTAGTGGTTAGAAAAAATGTCTCATTGTTAACTCCCTCAGTGATTGGAGGTTAAATACAGATTTGCAGCCCTCATTGGAGATTGTTTGTTAAAATTGCAGTCAAAAGGGTCAATATAGCACTAAATTCAAATTTTTTTAAAATTCACATTTGGCTTGATTGTAGTTTTATTTCAAGCTAGAAATCAATGGCTTCTCAATGTTTTGTCTCAATGTTTCAGTTTTTTCTGAAGTGTGTTGCAGATTTAACACACAGATTACGATACGTACTAACAAACGGAATAAAGTTGACCAGGGAAGTTGTGAAATATTTTAAGTCCGTAACATCTGCATCTAGTGTCAAAACAAATGAAAGAATGGTCCAGTCTATACCTGTAGTAGGTTTATTTTATGCCACCCTCATGATTTCACCCTTTCTGTGTGCTGTACTCTTCAGACAGATGTCCATACATAAACAATGAGCTGTGCAGAGAAAAGCTAAAATGATAGTCATCAAATTTGATGTTTAAAGCAAACCACTACATTTATAAAGCTGAAAAATTATGTTTCTCAATGCTTTTTAAGCAGACAATTAACTTGAAGAACATTATGTTATGAGGCAAAATATCAACAAGTCATATCAACATAAAGAATAAATATGTTATGTTATTACTACAGCAGACTTGTGAATAATTTTAGCAGGAACAAGACATGCGCTTACAGAAGATGAAAATATGTGGAGTCACATATTTATGAAAAAGTCCATTAAAACCATTGAAATATCAGTTGCTCTCAAGAAGTATTGTAGCATTTAAAACATAAGTTTTCAGATTGGCATATTAGAATAAATAACAAAACTAGTTTAAGTAATTTATTGCTTAAAAATGACTTTAAAAATGTATTTCAAATAACTTTAAAACTTCAGTTTTTAGGTAGTTGGCCTGCAGAGCATTGATTTTAATGTCGTCTCTGTAGAGTCAAACTGCAGTTCTTAAACAAATTAGATCAGTGTCACCGGTAAAAATAAACAAATAAATAAATAAAAAATCATTAAAATGTTCAATTTCCCAGGAGAAACTACGCTAGAACAATGAAGAAATTCCATTTTATGCTTTTATATTTTGTATGTCATAAATCAGGGTTGTCCAAGGTCAGACCGCCAGGGCTGGTATCCTTTATGTTTCAGTTCTCTCCCAGGTGGTAGTTGCTACTTACTCAGCATGTTGTCATTGTTCTGCAGAGCCCTGATAACGAGGCAGCATTTGATCCAAGTGAGAGAACTAAAACATGAAGAACTGGCTTTGGAACCCCTCTGATATAAATTAAATTAGGCTTTTGTGTGTTCAGCTAAATTTCTAACCACAGCAGATCTCCACCTAGCTTGGACATTGGTGAGATTTTCTTATTCGAGCTTTACCGAGAAGTTGTGTGTCACAAGCAGTGATGCGATTGGGATGACAGAACTTTGTCAGGTTGACTCATATTCTCCTTTCTTTGTGTAAGTAAAACCAGCAAAACGAGTTAGAAAAAGGGCCAAAACATTAAGCTTCAAATTATGAGCTTTGCTGAAATATGCTTTTGCTCAGGCATCTGAAGCTCAGTTAGAAGGTTTAAAAATACTTAAAAATGCTTTGAATAAGGTGGTTAAAAAAAACTGTAGACTTCAAAATTAAAACAATCAAATATCATTTGAACTGTTCTGGTTGGAGAGACACCCCACTTCAAACACTTTTCCAGACAAACTGAACGTCAAAGAACCAGAAGTCAACTGAAAGGGGAGGGGTGAAAAAGCAAAAAGCAAAATCTGAGCCAGCGAGCTAGAAGAGAAAAACAGCTGGCGCTCTGTGATGCACCCACAGTGGCCACAGGAGTGTTGTATTTACCTAGTCAGCCTGGGGGGTCCTCTCTCTCGGGCACATGGACAGGCAGCCCACGGCGGGGGTGGGGGAGCGGACGAAGGGAGGCTAGGGGGGTTGCTGTGACTCTGGTCATGGCGGGTTAGTAGCAAGGGGGTTTTGACATAGAGTGGAGAAGCGTTAGTGTCGAGCGGAGGGGCTTGTGACAAGTCACCTGGCGGGCTGTGCTTGGGGAAGTGCAGACAGCTAGGTTTGGGGTTTGAATTGATGTCGAGTGACGAGGAGGAGGAAGAAGAAGAGGAGGAAGGGGGCGGGGCGGGAGGAGTGAAGCCAGACCAGCGCACTGGGGGTGGTGGTGAGCCAGGGGGCTGGGACTCGGGACCTGGTGCCACAGGACGAGCGCAAGGTGGGGGTTTGGGATAAAAGAGGTGGGGGACGGAGTGGCACGAGGAGGAAGGGTAAGGAGGGGGTGGCCGGTCCTCCCCAGGGGTTGGGTGGGCAAAAGAGGTGTCTGGCCGATTGAGCGACACGTTCTCTGAGCTGTAGACATTAAGAGAATAGACAGCACAAATAAAACAGCTCTAGTGGTTGAACAGGGAATCGCAGTGGAGAAATAAAGAATAATAAAGCTGCTGTCATGATTCGGTGTTAGTTGGTCTGCTGCTCAAACACGGTGTAAAAAAAAAAAAAAAAAGCATTTTAGGTAAAGGTTATGGCACCAGCCTTCAGACACAGCCAGCCCTGTTCAAAGTGCAAATACAAAGACAAGCACAAAGAAAAAGCAGAAAAAAGAATGTTTTATTGGCAAAGGAAAAGAATACAGCGTGTAACACTTCCTCTGTGACCACCTTGTGTCTGCACACTGCAGAGAGCTCTGAGGATCTTTCTCTGTGAGCCAAAGCGTTCATCCGCAGCTCACAATATTATCAAGCGTATCTCCTCACTGCTGGAAATGGAAACCGGAATTCGCAATATATGACTTGTTTGCTTCCCAGGTCCTGCAGTCAGCCCAGGGCAGTGTGAAACAGACACAAAACCCTTTCAATGGCTGAAAGAGCCACGGGAAATGAGGATAAAGCAAGCCAAACCAGAAGCCAAATTATCTCGTCTGCCACATGGGCTGAAAAAATGACTGTGGGTTGATTATTCATGTGCTTGAATGTGATAATGAAAGCCCAGAAATGTAGAAATCAGTGAGTCAAAACAGAAAAAAATAAATGAACTGCAAGCTAAAAAGCATTACTGCATCACTGACAGACAGGATATTTTAGCATGCTTGCAAGGACCAAAAAAATTTAAGCTTAGAGCCATTTACACAGATCCAAATTCACCACAGAATTTGGACAAAATAAAAGTTACACAGTCACGAATACATGACAAAGAAGTGAAGTGAGCACTTAATGCAGAGAGAGAAACAGAACAGAATTAGACTGAAACATCGTGGAGACGTTGCAAATCAATAAAAAAATGGGTGACATCCTCTCATCTGAGAATGCTTCTGGTGGTGATGATGGTGGTGAAAGTAAGAATGACCTGCTGTGAATATGTGAGCAACAAGGGGACAGCGTCCCTCTGGCAACTTACCAAACCCTTTCTCCAAGTGGCGGCGTGGCGGAGGGCGAGGTGGCGAGCTCGCAGGGTTGCTCGGGGATGAGAGTGTCAGCGGGGGAGCCGGGTCCTTGCATGCCAGGAGGGGTGGAAGAAGTCTTGCGCGTCAGCGTGGAAGAACCCTTGCGAGACACCCAGGAGGTATCCATCACTCTGACACCCATACTGGTGAGAAACACGAGAGTCACATACGTCGGTGGCAACATTAAAATGAATTTAGCTGGAACAGGGAGCGAGGGAAAGAAGTAGGAACAACGGAATGATACAGTACCTTTGTATCTTCCTAATGCTGCGTTAGTAGGGGAGATAAGAGGCAAAAGGGATATGAGGTCATAAGTGATGCAGATATGGTTCACAACACAAGAGTAGAAGATGGAAGATGAGACACTCTGGCGGTGGTCAGGGAGAAGGGATGTTCGGGAGGTGAGAGGAGGTTTACGGCAACAATTGACTACTATGGAGAATCCAGTTCATTTTCATACATATTCATGACTTGAAATGAGCTAAAACTAATCCTAGCTGTCTTTCAGTATTCTGTATCTATTACTGCTTTACTAACTTGGTTTCTTATTTCTCATCATTTTTCTCTTTGCACTTGCAGAGTGAATGAGTCAGGCCAGGTGACGCACTAGCCAGACTGTGAGGGAGGAGCTTGGTGTGGGAGGACATGAAGATAAGTCAAGAAAAATATTTCCCTGAAGAAAAAAAAAAAAATAACTAGCAGCCCTCCATCAGCAGCTTGTTGCTATAGAGACAATGATACTAAGGCAATTCAGACCCCCGTTGCTGATGAATCCTGAGAACATGGGGGTGTATTTCTGTGTAGGAGAATGATAAGTGGGCAGATACTAGGATGCTCATCTCTCTGTCACATGTGAAGGTTTCAGACACATGAGGCACAAAATGGATTTTCTTAATATTTTCTGAATGTTTCCCCACTTAAGAACATCTATTCAATCTCAGATGCAAGAAACAAGGAATAGAAGAAAGGGAGAAAGAGAGAGAGAAAGAGCGCGAGCAAGGCGGGCAGGAGAAAAGCAGCACTTGCCATCATACCCGTCTTTCTTGTAAAACTCCAGCATCATGTTGTCAGTGGCGACACTCAGTGGGCGTCGGCTCTGGTCGTGCTGCTGCTGCTTGCGTTCCGACTGGTCCATGTCCGGTGAGGGCATGGAGCTGTAGTTGGAGTTGTGGTTGGTGTGAATCGGGCTCCCATAGCAGCCTGTCAGATTGAACTCGATCTCTGCGACAGAGGCACACACATCAGCAAACTATAACACAGGGCCATCTAAAAGGATTTCAATCCAAACACATTCTCTTGAGATTTCATGTCGTAGACTAACACTAAATAGTGCGTGATTGTAAAGCAGAAGGAAAAGGGATTTGTGATGTTCAAATTGTTTTAACCAAAAGAGATCTAAAAAGCTGGATGTATTCAGGCGCGGCTGAGTTGATACTCAAAATCTTTTGAGTTATGTCTCTATCAGGTTTGTACGGGTGAACACACCTTATTCCTGCAAAACAGGACTTTGGATTTTGATGTAGCCTTTGACTGGGCCACTATAACACATCTGTGCGAGTATGTGTAGGTGTGTTGTTCTTTTGGAGGTTGTTTCAGTCAGTATTTCAGTCAACAATGGATTTTTTCAAGCCACTCTTCCAAAAAGGCCTCATTTATAGATGTCCGGTTAACACATTCTGCCACATCAGTCTCTTGGCTGTTTCTCAATAATTTTCTCCTTGCTAGGGTTTTTAGTTTAGGTAAGTAGCCATGTTATGGTTTCTATCTGTTCCTTGGTCTTCAAGATGTTCAACTTTGGTCAGCAGTGTTCTGCAAGAAACGTTTTAGGCCTTCACATAACAGAAGTATTTATACTCAGATTAAATTGCACAGAGGCGCTATTTACTAATTTGTTGACTTCTGAAAGCAATTGGCTGTACCTGGTTGTACTTGGAGTTATAAGTAAAGGCAGAATACATTTACACTACTTTTTGATTCATGTCATGTATCATTTCTCTTTCATATCTATGTGCTAGATGAGTCCAGTACACCCATACATAGACTTATTTATCAAAGCTACAGAAGATATAGATGACTTTTTGTATTGTAAATACAGTATTGAAATTAATGTAATATGTTGCAAACGTAAAGAAAAAATGGGTTTGCACTGTGAATTGTCTAAATAACAGTTTCTTCAGATGTGTTGTTTCTGATCTAGAAATACTGATAGTTTTCTCATCTAATACACAGAAGCAAAGAGGGCAATAAAATAAGGAAGTATCTTCACCAAGGTGATTTGATAACCCAGTATAGTTGCATAGCTACAAACTATGTTTCCTAGACTCATTGTAATGGTGCCTCCTGTACGTATTAATGTAATTCTGACCTCCAGGGAAGAACCAATCAGCATGCTGAATAATTGGCTCAATGATGCCAACAATCTGCAGAGAAACAGTGGTCATCATCTCCGTCATGTTCCTAGAAAGAGAAAAATAGCGTCTTGTTTACGTGCAAATCAGACCCAACATTTGGTAAATCAATAATGCAGCAGGAATGCATACGGTTCTGTTTGAGTCCACAGCAAGTTAGGTCCGAGGACAATGGCCATGTTACCAGGAGTCATTTTGTTCGAGTCCTGGTATTCACTCAGCTTGGCTAAAAATTTTATAAGATATCTGCAGGATTGGACAAAAAAGTCCAAAGTCAAAGTGACATACTTTTTCCAATTCTTAAGCATTTTTTTTCCTTCTCATTTGTAAAAAAAAGTGGTAGCAGTTTGCAGTCATGTTATCGGGTATATAGGTATCTTACACGCAGGAAAAAATACAACAGTCCCTGAAACAAACTGATTATTCTGCCTGTTTTTAAACCTGCTTTAACTTTTAAGGAGGGAATAAATTTAGAAAGTCAGAAAGAATTTTAGGGAAGATTTATACATACTCAATCGTATTACGAACAGGATAATCTATGTGTGACATTGTGATTGGCTTACAAAACCATTCAATATGCTAAAAAAAAGACAAACAGCTCACCTGAAATTGTTTAGGTTGTCTGTGGGGAGCTTTTCACATACTGCCATTAAGGCTTGTAGTCTCTTGTCTATATCTTGAATGCTGTGGAAATATTAATGACAAAAATAAAATTCTAACATTTTTTTTTTGTTCCAATTTTTATTAAATGTCATCATTCTTTATGAAGACTTTGGACTACTTTCTAGTCATCATAGCCAATGGCATAATCCAAGAAATGTTTTTTAACGAGAGAAAATCAACTCACTTGGAGGCCTGAATCCATTCATCATAAAGTTCAGTGGTCATTAGTGGCTCAGGGAGTTCACGGAGGTATGATTTCAGGGCCCCTGCGGACGTAAAAAATGGAAAAAGGAGGGAAAAAATTGGTCAGTTCTCTCAGAGGGTGGAGGGATGTTTTCTTTTTTTTTTTTCTTTCAAGAGCTTGTGAGGCCATGCCCCACATTCCCTCTCCTCCAGCGGGCCCTGGTAGTTAGCACAGCTGCCAGATTCAGCTCGTTCAACACAGCTTTCATGTTCATATGTTTAAAAGACAACGTTATCTGGTCAGGATTATGGCGAGTCTTTAAACAGCTTCTTTCAACCCTGTTACAGTGCTATTGAAAAGTTCTAATATTGCTTTAATATTTCCTTTTTTCTCACTTCACAACCATTTTGGTATATTTTATTGAGGTTTAATGATTATTTCAGTACAGAGTAGTGCATAGCAGTGAAGAAGTGACTGAACTCTGAATGACCATGAGTAGGCAGGTCTGCAGTTGAGTCATGCTGTTGTTATGTTTAGTAGTTGAATTGAGCAGTGCTCTGTAAGATGGTCAAAGTTTTGGCTGATGTGTTTATGTTCTCTACAACTCTTCCCTGATCTCCCTCGTGTGTTTGTTGGTATTTACTATGGTGTGCTCGCTAATGTTCCCCAAATAAATTTCTGAGGCCTTCACAGAACATGGAAAGATTCGTGAAGGCAATTGACTTTATTTATTTAGCGGGAATCAGAGTAAAGGGAGTTGAACATGCACTTTTTTGTCAAATTTAGGAGGCTTCAAAACAGTACAGTTAGATTTGTGGTTATGTGACAAAATTTGGCTACAAACGATTACCTTTCTCAGCACCTTGTGTTCAAAATCCACGAGGAAATAAACTGAAGGACAAATCTATTTCCACATAAAAATCTTATTTTCATGTGTATTTTATTCCTGACCATCCGCAACAAAGGACTTTGAATATGTTTGTGGGTGACGTTCACCTGCGATGGCGTGCGGGTCAGAGGAATACTCCTGGACGTCAAGAACTCCGCAGTCCAGCGAAGCTTTCAGCTTCTTCAGCTTGGAGGCAGATGGAGCCACTCTGAAAAGGCCCTGCAGACAACGCACCGGGAAATTACATTAACACCACATATACATACCCACAAGGTGTAAGTTTTGTATGAGAGTGTGGGTGTGTTTGTGCTGTACCTCCTCTTGCATGCCACATTCTAACAGCATGGTGACGCAGGCCTCAATGGGAAATGCAATCTCTCTCCCACTAATATTCAGGTGCTCCTCCAGAGACTTGCCAAATGATGGCTTCTCCACCCACGCCTCTGCAACACAAAGCAAAACCAGATGTGAGACAACGTAAGTTGCAAACATGCCAACGTCACAAAGAAAAATTTCCAGAAGATAAACTCTAAAAATGTGAACAATGTATGCAAATTAATTCAGTCTTGCTTTGTGTTTAAGCCAGTATGCTTTAATTACTACAGTATAGAATTATTGCTAAATTATGGAGTCATTTGACATCTCGGAGAAATTAAGCTCTCTTTTATATGCTGCCGTTATGTAGCTTTAGGTGCAGAAACAGAACGGAGCTCTACTCAGACACCTCCACGCTCTGTGGATGACTCACCTTGGTGAGCTTTAATCTGGGGCAGGACACTGTGAAGAATTTCTAATGACTTCCTGTGATACTCTGCCTGTGTTTCTATTAGCTAGAGAGGGGTGAAAGAGAAAAGGCAATATCAACACATAGAAATGCATATACAGTGCAGAAAAAGGTATTCTTATGCTTGAACTTTGTTTATTTATTTATTTACATTTTCTCATGTAAAACAACAACTTTTTATATATTTTACTGGGATTTTATGTGATAGACCAAAAGAAAGCAGATCAGATTTAAATTACATTTTTTGGCCTGCATGCAAAACACCTTGTGTATCTAGAAGTTAACACCTCACAACACACTGAACACACTGGACATCCCTATAATGACAGGGTGGTGGCAGCATCTTGCTGTGGGAACACTTTTCTTAATCTGATCAGAATTAATTTGAGATGGATGAAGCTAAATGCATGCTGATTTTGCGTGACTCTATACCAAGACTTGAATATTTTTTATTCTGAGATGATCTCCAGCCAATCTGCTTGAGCGATTTTGCAAAAAAAAAGAATGGGCAAACTTGTCTGTCTATATACAGTAGATGTGTGAAGATAATAGAGATCTATTTCACAAGACCTGCTGCTGTAATTGCAGCAAAATATATATTACTAGCTTGCAGGGGTTAATACATATCAATGAGAAACTTATTTTTTCTTCAACTTCATAATTATGCTCTATTTTGTTTTAGTCTCTCTGAAATCCCAGCAGACTGCATTATGGCTATAATGAGATAAATTGTGTAATAGACAAATATTCTCTAATAATCTCATTAAAAGACATACTTGCTTCTGTGTGTGACTTTGAGTAAAAGGAAAAAAATCAGGAGCTTAAAAATGTGATTTACTTACTGTCTGGAAGTAGTTTGCATAGTCTATTTCTTTGGCCACAAAATTGTACATATCTGCCGACAGCTGATCCTAAAAATTAAAGTAGAGAATTAAAGATCCCGGCAGCTTGGTCCATTTATGTCTAATGTGTTCACAACATTTATAAATCAGAGAGGGAAAGACACCAAGGAGGACATGATTAATGATTTGCTCTGTCTGGTGACTCACTCTACAAATCTCCATCCTATTGGCTGTTTCCTCCATCTCCTCTCTGAGGGACTCGGACTTGGCGCCGGGCTGCATTGTGCTTGGATGGCTGGATGACTTAGATGTCTGCTGATATCTGTGGTGGGGTAAAAAAACCCAAAAAAACAGAGCTACTGCTCTGGATATGTCGCTGCACATTTTTTACCATGAGTGTTAAATTAACAGGAGCGGATTGCAGCCTGGGAATTAAACATAAACGCCTTTCACCTTGTTCGCGCTGAGTCCATGTCCAAAACAAGTTTAGCTAAGTGCTTTCTCTGTTTCTGGATGTTGGGAATATCCACCTACAGATGAAAATATCAGTAGTTGTGATGTAAGGGACGAGAAACAAAGTGCATAAGGCTGAACGTTTGTATTACTTTCACCTCTGCAAGCACATAAAGAGGCTCCACCACATCTCTTTCTATTTGGAGCTCAAACTGCAGCAGCTCCTGGGCCAGCTTGTCTTCTGTGTCCCCACACAACTTCAGCATCTTTCTGTTACATGGCAACCGAGAGAATACGATCAATAACATAGAAAATGTTCATCAAGAAAGAAGGAAAAAAATGTAATTGGTAGATGACTGTGTGCATTACCCCAGGAGAGAGTCATCCCCCAACACCGCTGCTCCTTCCTCCATGCATTGTGCCAAGATTGTGAGCGGAAGCTTTTTCTGACAGCAGAGAGAGAGATAACGTTACGAAGACATCATCGTCAGCCACCGTGCAGCTTTCCATCACCGTCACAGAGGCGGGCACTCACAGAAGGTGACTTGACAGATCTCTTCTCGGTGTCAGTGCCCTGCTGACCCTGCAGGCAAGCGGTCAGTTTCTTGTGAGTGCTATGTGTCACCTGCTTGACCAGATCCAGACGCTTCTCCACCTGCACACAGGCGGCCACATGCAGGAAGCAGCTGAGTGCTAATGTCTGCACGAAGACGCAACGCTGTTCTCACAGCTACACATCATGCCACTTCTACAGTTTAAAATTTAAATGACGTGTGCCAGAAATTTATCTTGCTACATGTAGTAGTGCAGCACTTCCATTATAAATAATGCTGTACAGCTGACTGAAAAATAAATCTTTTTTTTTTTTTTAACTTAGTAGCAAGTAATTAGGAATATTTCTAATTACAAAAATCATTGACTCTAGAGGGCAGTAAAGGAGAATTGTTGACAAAGTACTGGGAGACATTTAAAATATCCAGAATTAAACAAGACATCACACAACAAAGAATAAAACAGAAATAAAAAACACACACTCATTAATAAAACTAATTATGAAGTATCTGTAAACAAAATTGCCCCTCAAAAAATATAAATCACCACAATGTAAATTATCGAGCTCATTTGAAATTATTATGCAATTAATTGATTATTATGACAGGCTTAAGCGCCAGTGGAAAACTGTCTCCACTCTCAGCAAATAGACTAATAAACTAGCTAAGATTGGTTTGCTTTACTCCCACTGTTGCTTTATAAAGAGCAAAACTGTGGAGTTGTCAACTCTCACTCTGCTGGAGTGAGAGTTGAGCTTTTCTTATATTTCTCACCTCCTCACTCTGTTGAGATAAATCTCACAACAAATAATAAAGGTGCAAACACTCAAAAGCAAACCACTCTTCTCCACACCACAAACAAATGCATAGAATAAAAGAAAGTTAGTAGTTTTCAAGTGATTATTACATAACTAGATGTCAAGTTATCTGCTTGAATATAGGAGCTGCAGTCAGCAGCTTTTGCAGACTTGCTGCTCATAACTTTCCAACTAAAACAGTGCTAAGGGTGGGGCTCCTTTATTTTCAACATATATTTCCTTACAGCTGCAGCAACCTTTCATGTTATTAAGGTTAAAGTGTAGTACCTCCCTTTTTTCAGCCAGCTAACTGGCAGTGCACAAAATGTGGGAAAAGGTTGTATTATTTGGTGCTCTGTGAAAATATCGCAAACTCCAGCTAATCCAGTTTTCCCCTGCAGTTTGTTAAAAAGGCCTTAAAACATTCAAAATGTATGAGGGAATATTTTACCAATTTGGAAACCATAATTTTTACAGGCTTGTTCCATCTTGATACTGGCATCTGCCCTATGCCTCATACATATTAAATGAAAACAGCTTGAACAGTGAGTCCTTAATATGAGGTTAGTGATTTCAGTCCAGTTCATGCTTTTAGCCACGCTTTTCTAACACAAACACATCTTTACTGCAGCTCACCTGTAGAAGATCTTCACTCAGCACCTCTGTTTTTTCTGCCCTGTATGGATAAAAGTTTGAAACAAGGTTTGAATATTAGTTGATTCAGGCTAATTTTAGCACATTTTAACTTAAAGTTGAACTGTTGTTACATGGATACAGACATGACGAAGACTTTAACATTCCATTATATTTATTTTTAGAGCAGCATTTGTGGCTCTATTTTGTCATTATGACTTCACATGTCCCAACATGGATTAACTCATTAACCTTCTGAACATCATCCATGTGGGAGTGCTGCAAAATGGGTCACCCACTTTCCCACACCTGTACGAGAGCGTGTGTTTATGTGGCTGCCTCTCTGACTCATGATCTCAAACACCGCTTAACAACAGCTTATTAAAGCCACTGATTCAATATGCCACTTCCCACTGAGGTTTATTGCGTCCCACTGTGACTCCAGCAGGCGGGGGGCTTGACTCAAGCCTGTAAGTGAGGGCAGAGCTGCAATGTTGATGAGGCTGATAAAGCCACTCAGTCAGAGAAGTGAGCGAGGTCATTAGCTTAAGAATAAGCAAACCAGTGGAAGTCAGAAATAAATGCTCTCTGCTCTGTTCAGAGAGCAGCTTGTGTTGGATAACTTCAGTCCTTTAGCGGTTAAGGTGTTTTCAATGGAAACCTTTTATTTAATTTATAGAAATGAGGAAAATAAGTTGAATTCTGTTCCAGAATACATTTTTAAAGCAAATTAGATGTCTACCCTACCCAATCAGAGAGAACTCTGTTGAGAAATTACTGTTTAGAAAAAAAAAAAAGACGGATTCAGGGGTACAGGAGCTTGCAGAACGTCTGAATGAACCACACCTGTGTACCCTCAGAATCCAGTAAGAATACTCTTTCTGCCCTTCAACTTCCTGTCTGCACAGCCCCTTCCTGCAATTGTGCCTGAACCATGCAAATCTCAGCAGAAAATAATGAATGAGAATTTATCTTTAGCAAGAGAATGGGCAAGACCTCAGTTTGTTTGTCTAATATTCATCAACAGAAAATCAGCAACTTGGAGCTGAAATACTCTTTTCATGTTCAATATAAGTTTGCTAAATGCACACCATAGCACTCGAGAAGCTACTGTTTATTGTTGACTTATATTTTTATTCTAGTATATTTAAACAATCTTGCTGACAAGTCAGAACTGCGCCTCAGTGATGACAGTTATTAATATACTCTCTGGACCAAGAAGTGAATATGGAGCCATGAGAACTGGGTCACACCAAGTGCCAGTCCTTCTTCTCGCAGCTGACTACTTTACTCTCTGAACTACAAGCGAAAAATACAGGAAATGCTTTCATGAATGCCTAGGAAATATGTAGATTGATTGGATATCACTGTAGTCATGACAAAAGAAGACACATTGTTAGACTAAGAAAGCCTGTGAAAGTTACTAGAAACTGCTTAGGCACCTTTCACATGGACTAAGAGAGCAACATGATGTTAAAGATCAGCTAGAAAATTGGAGGACTAAGCAGAGGTTTGGTGCTATCCTCTAATGGTTGCATCAGACACATCGTGATGTATCATCACGCCCACAGTGGGCTAGTAGGATTCTATGCTACTTAATTTCTGTGCAACTTTTAGCACCGCTATGTGCATTTGGCTCTTCTGTCACTCCTCTGGCTGCAACAGAATAAGTCTCACCAAGAAAACAAAATTAAAAACCCAGTCTCCAAAGACAAAAACAAAACACTCAAGCTTAGACCTCTTGTTTATATCAGTCAGTATGCTGTGTTGTTCATCAAGAAAAGTTTTCAGCTGAGTAAAACTACACACACCTCCAAATTGCATAGAGGCTGGATGTTGGAATATTGAGAGAAATTATTTGAATTTATAGACACTAAGAGAAGTTTCAAGTAGAAATACAAATTGTGTTTGTCATGCTGTCAAAGAGAAGTAATAGTATCCCATTTAGCAAGGGTAAGAAAGGAGGAAATACATTACACATGAATCAGCAGTGATTCATGTGGTTTATGAATAATAAAATAATAGAAAAGCTATTCATTACCAAAAAGAAGAAGAATAACCAAAATGAGTGTGGGAAACAGAGCTCAAAGGTAAAGAAGCATTTTGTATTTTCTTCAACATCAATCCTTCAGACTCCATTTGCCAAGATAAAAGCACACAATAGCATTTTGCATCTGTATAGAAACCCCTCATCTGCATCCTCTTGGGCTGCTGATAAGATGCAATAAATAGAGTTCTCACAATATTTCCCCCTCCACCGTAAGACTGAAATTGATGATGAAGAAATCAAAAAACGTATCGTTAGTTATAGCAACATTATTATGACTGTGAAGAACATAAAGCTTCAGATGTAATCCCCACTTAAGTATCATCCTCATACGATTGTCAAAAAGGAAAATCTTTGGTGGTTGGCAGGGAACTGCTTGCCTACACACTGACAAGTCTTTTTTGTTGTGACCAAATCATGTTCAGTCTTAGTATCCATGTTTTATCTGGTGTAAATGGGGCTTAAATTGTTAAGGTCTGCAAAAATCTTTTCTTGGAAAACACAAATACTGTGCAACTTGAAGGAGTAAGGAAACTATCAGGAAGATTTTACACTGAAAACCAAGTAAGTGACATTTAAAGAGTAAATATCTCCGACATCAAGGTGGAAATAAAAAGGATAGGAGCCTATCTTCAAAGAGAAATTGTCTCATTTCGTGTTTGTTGTCAGATGATGGCATTTCCTCTTCAGAAGACAAAACCGCTTTTTTATCAGCTCTTGAAGACACAGATGAAAAGCAGGACCAGCCCTCACTGGACAACTGGACATGCCTGCTTGGTACTAAAGATCCTGATATCAAGCTAAGGCCTGGGGGAGAAGGCTGAGGTGAGGACTGATTTTCCTCTCAGCAAACAGTGTGCAGATTGAGCCCTGGGAGGAAAAGTAAACACGTGGGAGAGTTGGCAGCCATGTGGGTGGTGTACTCATGGAGAGAGAGGAAGACGCTGCCAGGTTTATGCCAACCATCTGCCACAGCGCAGGCATTCCTTTACCTAAAGCTTCTGATGATTCAGAACGAGCAGGAACACAAAGATGTGCACAGACAACTTTGAATATAAAGACATGCACTTTAGAGGAAAGAAATTCACGTTCAGTTCACAGACTTAAGTAATTCTCCTAAGCTCTAACTGACTTCCATATTTAATTGTAACTTCTTGCGTTACAATTAAAGGAAGAATCATTAAATTGGCACAAAAAATAACTAGCTGCATCACTTTGAATATCACAGATGCCATCTTGGGTGACAAAATTAACAAAATTACTTAGAAGAAATATCTGAATGGTTTAAGAAAATTTCTCCCCAAACAACAAATTTTGTTTGGGGAGAAATGCAGTTCACTCTGCATCTGGGACATTCCAGTAGGTTGAAGCCAAAGAGTCCGTCAAGTACACAGCTGACCATTTCAGTTTCACATTCCCCATAAAACATAACTTATATAATAAATATTTCTATCTTGAGACATGTTAATGTTGGACAGCTGCATCTCCTGCCCCTCAGCACAGTCCACGGTTACGAAAGCCTGCATAATCCATGTGGAACATGGACAAAATGTGAACAAAATAACTTCTGTGCTAACAAACATATTGCATCAAAAGAAAGCCAACTGTCTGCTGTTGGAGATCCGAATGTCCTCTGAACAAAAAGCGAAGCGGGTGTGCATTAGCTTGCCACTACAGCTAAAAAAGCCGCTCAGTGTGATGGGGGAGCTATAGATGGGCGGCCCCGTGCTGCTTGGGGAGGGTAGAGCGGCAGAATGGTGGCCCTGGGCCTCAGCAGGGCACCACACAGCCTGGAGCGCTGGCATGAGATCCACATGCAGTCGTGCATTCACACAGGCAAACTCACAGCATGTTCTGTGCTTCGAAATGTTCTCGAAATGTTTCTCCATTCAATGCTATTTGTTTTCAGCAGTGCTCTGTCATGCATCTAGAGGCTCGCCTGGGTTTCTCTCATATGAGGAAAGCAGAGGGGGGCCCAATGTGATATGAGGTTACTAAAACAGAGAAACCCACTTACTGTAGTTGTCCAGCAAACTAGGTCACAGTTCTGTCAAGTATGCAAGAACAAATGTGGGAGAAGGCAACACACACACACACACACACACACACATACAGGCAAGCAGTGCATACAGAAAATGCACATATGTCTGGAGAGAAAGTGAAAGAGCAAGAGAGCCTGCAGCTTTTTGTCACGTTTCACTGGAAACACAATCAGTGACTTATCCCTAATATCTTTACTCATGGTAAATTATTTCAAAATGTTCTCTGCACTGAGACCTCATTGTATTTATGTGTCTTCCAAAATCACACACCTCCCATGCAAATGATGTCAAATGTTCATTAGAGAGGCCGAAGGAAACGAGCAAAATAAAGCAAAAATGTGGGAAAAAATCAAAATACACACCATAAAGAAAAATTGCTGTTGATTTTCTTGTATTTCTGCAAATCTCTTCACAGCTTTGAAATTTTAACATGTGAGCTGGCAGGCAAATGTGATGAAACACATAACTCCAAATGAGTGTTTCTAGGCAACCAGACCAAAAAAAAGTTGCAATCACTGTATTGACAAAGGAGAGGGAATTTTTAGATCCTATTTTTTTCTTATAATAAATAAAATAAAAAATGACAAACAAGAACACCCGGCATGGAAGTAAAGAGGTAAACAAAACAGGAACTTTATTGGTGGATTAATGCTTCCTGTTTTCAGGAGACTGGCACTGCTGAATGGAAGGAAGTGGGCATGTTTGACAGGGAGTCACTCGTCTGGTTAGGAGTTTCTTTCTAACAAGAATGACGCTTTAGTCCACATATATTATTTTTAGCTTCTTGCTTCTTTTATTGACTGTTATAAGACAGTTTGTGAATACCTTTGGTGTTTAAAAAACAACTGGCTCCGGATGTAACTCTGAGAGAACATCAAAAATTGAGCCTGATGCCCCAAATTGGCAATCTGTGCATCTTCATATCAACATCATAACAAAGTCTGGCCATCTCAGTAGTTCAGTTTCAACAGTGAAACTTCAATATCATACAGCTTCAATACACAAAGTGATGTATTTCAGTTGTTTATATCTCTTAATTTTGATAAACATAGCTTACAGAAAATTTAAACATTACATAAGATCATTTTAAAAAGACTTTTAAGACTGAAATGGTATGTTATAACCTATGCAGCCATAGGGAATACTGTAGTCTTTATAGTCGTGGACAACTTCAGCAAGGACAATGAGTCAAAAAAGGTCATTGCTAAAGAGCTGGCTGTTCACAGACTCTTGTATACAACTATAATAAATACAAAATTGAGTGGAAGGAAAAAGTGTGGTACCAACACCTTAATGACCATGGTATCCTTCAGCTACACTTGCCAAATAAAACCCACCATAGAGAATCTGTGGAGTATTTTTAAGTGGAAAATGAGCATTACTTGTGCTAACAATGCAGACAGACTCAAGGCTGCAATTGAACAACCTGGATTTTCTTAATACATTTTCAGTGGCAGATCACCCCATGCCTTCTTGACACAGTAATTTCTGCAAAAAGAGACCTGGTCAAGTATTTAGTGCATATTCTTCACAGTACATGGACAGTCTTTTAAAGTTATGCTGTTTTCCTTCCATTGGTTTTTAAAACCCACCAAAAAGGACTGAGGTTGACCACTGTTACAGGGGCTGCTTCAGAGACCAGTTTTTTTTATTTTTATTTTTTTAGAGAGAAATAGCAGTGTTCAAATGGAGAAACTGGGCTTCTGTCTGATATTACATCATCTTGCTTTTGTTGGCCAAAATGCATGGCCCCTTCACAAAGGCTCTTTATCATCACCATTATGCTGTCCCTGAAAGGCACAGAGAGTTAGCATGGATCTGACTGTATGTTATCACCTAATTACTCAATGCATTAACAGCAGCAACTTTGCCAGTAAGACAGAATATCATGTAATTATTTTTTGTTAATGTTGCAGGCTTATAAAACAACAAGACGCCCAACATTTAGTCATGGTTTCAGATGGAAAATCTAGAGAAGTCAACTCTGGACACAAAATAAAAACAATTGCTCCATGGGAACTCAACAAGAAACCTTCTGCATCTCACCTGCAAATTAACATGTTTGTTTTGGTATCCAGTAGGAATCTATTTCAATTTGGAGAGAAAGATGCCGACAAGCTGTTGTTTACAGATGGAAAAAAAAAATCTGAGACATATTTTAGGTAACATTTGCTCAAGCTATTCTTTCTCTTCCTGTGACCCTCTATTTCAGATTTTCTGCATGCCACTCTTCCATCTTTCAGAGCCAGTGTACAAGCTGTTCTGTAATGCATTCCCATAATGTGTCAGACCAGAAAAGAAAACCTAGAGTGAGACAACGCAGCAGAGAAAGAACATCTACAGCCACAAAGAGCTGCCATTTTCTGATAATTGGATTGTGGAGTGCTGAGCTATTCAGGCCTACCCCTAAAGGCACAAGTAGACGTCATATGTAACTTTTAAGGCTTTTCAACCATACATATGCCTGATACTGTAGCATATGTAATATGATCCCCAGCTCTCAGACACCATATGAACCACACAGCTGACATTGCTTCTCTGCTTCACTTAAACATCCCACAATCCTGTGCTGCTTCACTATCACTACCACATTCCCAAACATAACACCAAATGGCCAATCCCCTCCACTTCCTCTCCCAAAACACGCATACAAACAGCAACCAGATAGAAATATTGGTTGTTAACTTTGTCCATGGGACTAATACCGATTAGTCTAGAAAGTAGATTTGTTGCCTAGATGTCATTATCAGTGAGCAATAATGCAATAAAGAAAGGTGTTGCTACACTTGTCTAAACTACAGAGTCTTAGGCGGACTACAAAGTCGACCAAGTTACCAAAAACTGCCTGTTTGCTACCTGATGAACCGTCTGATCTTATGTAACAACCACATTTTCCAATAGCTTGTCATAATCCATGTATTTTTAAGTAGAGCAGACAGATATCTTTATTGTTTCCATGAACACAGGGTCACAATCCAATAACTATCTTCCTTCAAATGTTTAAAACTGAGAATGGGAAAGAACAGTCGATGGGAATTTCACAGAAAAATGTACTTCTTCTCAGTAATCCCACTTGACTGAAAACATGAAAGTATAAGTCTATTTTAATGTCAGAAAAAAAACGTCTCTTTATATATTTTGTGCCAATATGTAGTTTTAACTAAGTTGAAGAAAATCATGCTGTTGTGGACCTAAATAGGACTGTGAGAGGGGAGCAGCAAAATAGGTCAAGACAAATGGAAGGTAAGAGCTGTCTGAACCAGTGTAATACAATGCTTGTTCAGACTGTATGCATGAGGACATAATAAACTCAATGTCTTTCATAGGCAGTTTTATAAGCAATGGCCAAAAACAAAATGAAAACAGTTATTTCCTTTCACTTTGACACTATCTGGTCCTGTCTGGTCTCTTTCACAGTACAATATAATGTTCATTTAAATTGTGTGGCGTGCCTAACAGATCATCCTTCGCTGTAAAGTTGTGTTTTGCAGAGGTAACTGGTCCAACTGATGATAACATGGATCGTATCCACTGCAGCAGAAGCAGCAGCAGCAGCTTTAGAGAGTCAGAGTGCTGCTGACACAGCACACCTGAACACCGACCCACTCCACTAGATGGAGACCTTTTCTGTCTGCGATATCTGAGACAGAAGACAGTAAAGGCAGAAAGACGTGCCACGGCAGGGGTGACTGTTCATGTTATCATCTAATAGGTAGAAGCAAATAGTCGATATAAACACATACTTAACAAATCCATGAATATTAATGCTTGAAAGCTATTTTGAGATTAATATTCTTGTCTAGAAAGCATACAATTGCCCCCTGAGTTGGATGAAAAGACAGTGAGAACTGTGCATCTATGCTAGCAGCTCCACAGAGACTGCTGGAGTTCAGGAGGGTCAGAAGCTCAAACAAGCAGAGCAATCGTGACACAGTTTGGAGAAGGCTGAAGTCTGAGTCAGCAGAGGAGGGGAAGATAAAAATCATTAAATTGCTCTTATGTTTTGCTAATTCATGTTCATCTTGTTTTGCTTTTGGACTTCAAATTATGATGGAAAAGTTAACATATAAAGCATTCAGTCATTTCTGGAGAGCAAAAAAAATAAAATAAAATCCTTCTAAAGAATGAGCAGAAGGACAGCAGAACTCTAGCATCATGTGGCTATTTGAGGTGTGAAAGCTTACATTAAAATGCCTGATTAATCTGCAAATGCTCATTTTTGCCCACCCACTGAATCCACACTTACAGCCTACCACACGTGGGTGCAGGGGCACATTACCCGTGCATACATATGCAACATTAAACTCCATTAAAGCTGCTTCAACAAGAAACTCCATCCATGCACAAACTTTTTGGATAACATAATGATGGCCTTTTAGCAAAAAAAAAAAAAAAATACACATAATCTTTAAACTTACATACTGCAATCATACACTGAAATAATAAATTGACTTCAATACACTGTCCTCTAGGTGCACTTAACTTTCAATGCATTATGTCAAAGCTTTCATCATAAATTACTGTTCTTGTCAATATTAAAGAGAACAGTAGGTTCTTGTGCTTTACTGTCACATTAAAATGTCAATTTCATGTTCATTTACAGATTTATTATTACATGCTGGGGGGCTTTCTCAAGCACGCTCATGCTTTCATTTCATCAGACTTTAATTTGATGTAGTGTTTCTTGTCAAATCTTGGATTAACCTTGATACTTTTATCTTTGAGCCAAAGGAAAAAAAAAAAGTTATATCAAACGCTTACTTCACGCCGACATGTTAACATTCTGGGAAAATCGATACATCGCATTATGCTGGTTTAAGTTGCCTTGCAACAATAGAGAAAGTAACGCAACAACTGCTCAGTAAATGGCGCCTTGTAAAAGCTTTTATACCCCTGAACTTTTCCCCATTCGGTGACAAATATAGTTTTTTGTGGACTTTATGTTCTAGACCAAAGCTAAGGTAAACAAATGTGAAGTGGGAGAAAAAGGATACATATTTTCTAGATTTCCTTTGACATATTCAAATATGAACAATGTCCAATGCAAATAAATACACATCCATTGCCTCCATATTTTATGTAATTAGGATAATTAATTTATTTTCGTCTTGGTACAAATATAGCTGCTGTTTCAAGGCCCCAAAACTTTACAGAGAACATTAGAGAAAAAACAGTCTTCTAGAAACTAAGAAACACACTGAACAGCGTAGGCATAAAGTTGCGGAGAAGTTTTAAACAGGTCTAGATGGGAAGACAATATTTGAAGGTTTGAACATTTGAGCCTTTGGAACAGCTACAGACCTGCCAGGACAAGGTTGTGTACCTAACGTGACAGGCTGGATGAGAGGAATCAATCAGAGAAGCAGCCAACAGGCTGATGGTAGCTCTGGAGGAACAGCAGCGATCCAAAGTTTAAGTGAGAATCTTTTTAAAGGACAAATATCAATATTGCATTCCACAAACTGGCATAAAGATAAGGTAAAAAGTCGCGATAAAATGTAACATGACAAAATGCAAAAAAAAATGTTCAAGGAGTGTTAATCCTTTTGAGTTGAATATAACTTTGCTATTTTCAAACAAATATAGAGAATGGGGCTGCACAGTGGCGCAGTTGGTAGCACTGTTGCCTTGCAGCAAGAAGGTTCTGGGTTCGATTCACGGCCCGGGGTCTTTCTGCACGGAGTTTGCATGTTCTCCCTGTGCATGCGTGGGTTCTCTCCGGGTACTCTGGCTTCCTCCCACAGTCCAAAAACATGACTGTCAGGTTAATTGGGCTCTCTAAATTGTCCCTAGGTGTGAGTGTGTGTG
>CAEGAG010191137.1:0-11144 GCA_903067065.1 Brachyrhaphis terrabensis
CCATTTTTTTGACTTGCAAGCGTTGCGCGGTGACGTCTTACTTCCGAGCCCAAATATAGAGACCAATGTGGAGTCGCTGTTGCAATCTGTCAGCAGAGGAGAGACTGTCCGATCTTCACAGTTTACTCAGTTTCGTACGCCTTATTTTTCCGCCAAAAGACAAAAATTGTCGCAGTTCTCTCGCTGATGTGAAATTGACATGTCCACTGGAAAGGGGACAATTACTGTACTCCTTCCGCAATCGAGGCTGCGTTGTTTTTCACATCTCTTTGAGAGACAGTAAGCTTAGAGATTGCAAGAGGATCTGAAAGAAACATTCAAACCACAATGTATGCTGGTTTTTGCTTGCTGGTGTTATGATGAAAAATACAGATGCGCAAAAAACCGTAGAAATAAAAGAGGAAGAAAATTTGTACTTGGAAATTATTTAGGCTACATCATGTTCGAACCAGTTTGAACATGATGCTCAAGGCGAGTTACAGCACAGCACCTTTTAAAAAATATCTTGTTTTTTTTTTTTTTTTTACAATTGCTTGATTTATTTTTATTGACAACTTATGTAACAGAAATAAGTTGTATATAACATAGTGTAATTGAAAGCACATTTGTGTGGGTGCGAGTGTGCTGGGGTGTGCGCGCGTGTGGGTGTGTGTGCAAAACGCTGTAAGTTCTCAAGCCATTTAAGCTCTGGCTGCATCTTTGTGTAACATCTTGGTATCACTTGTTGCAGTATGCTACCTATGGCTGTATCTTTGGCTTGGAGTGGTTGTCTTGCTGTAAGTAGAAGGTCCCAGTCTCCAAGGAATGTCCTGTACCCTTCAAGGTTCTCGTCAACTATGGCCACCGCCCTGTGTATTCAGTGCTTCTTGTTTTGAAAGAAACATAAAAGAAACATATTTAGTTTTCCTTCCACTTCACAATTATGTCATTCTTTGATTTTGACACATAAAAGTCCCAATAAAATAACAATGAAGTGTGACGAGTTTCACTTGTCAATAAGTGAAAAGTTTAAATAAGGAGGAATACTTTTGGAAGGCCCTTCATGGTTTCTGTGTTCAAGGTTTCACTGTTATTTATATAAACGTGCTTAGAATTGGTAGATATGCATAAAGTTAAATCAGACCCAAAGTCTGGATGTTGTGATGGACTCAGACCTGAACTTGCAGAGACACATAAAGACAATTACAAGGCCAGCCTTCTATTACCTGAAGAACATTTATAGGATGTTCTTCAACTTGAGTTTCTCATGAACTGGTAGTTCATGAGAAACTCATCCATGCATTAGTCTTTAGTCGAATCGATTATTGCGATTCACAAGGAGACATTGTTCAGATCTGCCTGAAAAGTAAGTCGGACAGCTTCAGCAGATTAAGAACGCTGCTGCTTGCATTCTCACTAAAACTATCAAGATATAACACATCACCCCAGTCCTTAAGTTCTTACACTGGCTCCCATGTAGCTCAAAGAATAGACTTTAAAATACTTTTGTTAGTTTATAGATAACTGAATGGTTTAGCATCTAAATAAGTTAAAGATCTGTTGTTGTACCATCAGGTCTGGTTCACTCATCATCCCCAGAACCAGAACCAAACATGGAGAAGCAGCATTTGCTCCTCTCATTTAAGTTCTGAATTCCTTGAAATCCAGGCTTTACGTTATAATAACTAGAAAATAGATTAATCCTATTTAATTCTGGATTACAACCTGTTGTTGCTTCTCTTTTCTTGTCACTGTAATGCAATGTTTCTTTTTTGTTTGCTTATTTTTTTGACATATTTCTATCATGTAAGACACTTTGAGCTGCCTTGTTGCTGAAGTATGCTATACAAATAGACGTGACTTAAAAAAAACTCTATCAGTCCTCTCTATAAATTGTTAATCGGTGAAGTATACAAAGGCATGATTAATCACAACTGTGTTAGTTGATTAATTGTAGCATTAGAAACTAGATCTACAGACCTGTAAAGCTGAATTTTAATGAAAAGTTATTTTTCTCTTTTTTTCAGTAATTCAGTTCAACAACTTAAACTACATACATACAGATTTATGTTTCTTATCCGTTATTTTTCTGTTAATTATGTTGATTGTCCAATTTTAGTTGCTGAAACCCTGACATTTAAGATTAAAATATACCCAAACAATAATTTTTTTAAACAAAAATGTGGGCTTAATGAAAAGCTTGTTTAATACCAACTTAAAAGTTGTTTTTTAAAAGGTTCTTTTAATCGGGCACATGCGCCTCATTGAAACACATATTTAACTTATGTGAATGTAAATGCAAATTAATCCTGCCTTTTTTTCTGATGGGAACCAGATGATTAAACATGTATTTCCTCATTTGCAGTTTTGAAAAATAATTATTTTGTGCAACATTGTTTCTCGAAAAGTTTGTCATCCAACCTTTCTCATCCCTACTTGTAATTTTACCACGTTGCTCTTCTCATCTTTACATCCGCATGTACAAAATGTTTCAGTGAGGGATTGCCCAATGGAGCTTTCTCAGGAAATGCGTAGTTCGTGAATGCGCTGGTGTGTGTGTGTGTGCGTGCGTTAGGGAAAAGTACTGTCGCACAATAAGTAACTAACTCTGACGTTTGAACCATGTCTGTAGTGCGGTCACACCCTTTTTTATGCAACACAATACAAGATACAAAGCATGCTGTTCTCTTATCATGCATACCTTGAAGCCGGATCCTAGCATAACCTGAGAAGGAGTCTGAAATTTGCAAAGCAAAACTTTTTCTTTATGCATGGAGAACACTTTTAAGAAAGCTTTTAGTAAACCTGTGTTTTGACAGAACTTCCTGTTTCACTAGCCTTGTGCTCTTGCATAACAGCCCGATTCTGGCTGAATCTGTATTCTTTTACATTGAAGCAGCACCTTCTTTTCCTCAGCTCTATGTGCGACCATGCAGCGCCACATAACTCTATTAATATCCCTTCTGCCAGGCGGGGGGATACGGGGGTCGCAGCAGAAATAGCAGGTGCCTTTTGCTTCTTTTAACATCAGCATCAACAGCAGTAAAATTAGACCACTGTGACGCCAACCTGCGTCGGTGCTTCAGCCCAGGGGAGGATCCAGGCAGTGCATAACAGAGAAAGGGAGAGGAGGAAAGCAGTACGCACCAAGGCAAGGCTGGAGGAGGAAAAATGATGTATATATGAGGATAGCAGGGAGGGAGACAGACAGAGATCCCTGCCTCTGTGAGAGTGGTGATGATGAAACAGCTGAGTTCGCCTACGTACCAAGATGACAAAAGCTCATTTAGGCTTGGCTTTGTATTAAGAAGGATCAGCTCCCAAGTAACTTCATTTTTCAGAGACATGTCAGAATGGCGTCTAAAAATGTGAATATATCAGACTTGTGATTGCTATCCAGCCCTGCATTTTTTACTTCAGTCTTACTTGTAGAGAGTAATTAATCTTCATATGAGACATGTTGAAATACCTTAACAGGACGAGTTGATCTGATGCAGTGGAGATAAAGTCCCTTGCCAAAAGTGTATATTGTTTAGCTCCATCTATTTTCCCACCAACACTATCCTGCTGAAAAGCATCTCCACATTATGGTGTTGAAACCACTCTCAAAACCTTCCACAATTATTTTTTTTTTGTCCACATCACAATTAACCTTTTGTACTGTTCACCACAAATCATCACAATAAAGCACAGTGAAGTCTGTTGTTAGAACAAAACGTGAAAGAGTTTCATTGAACACTCTTGCAAAGCAGCATATTCCACAGGGTCACCTGAGGTAGTGTGTGACTAATTCGTTTTCTGATTTGCTCTAGAGCTGAGTTCAAACCATTTGCCTGCATTTTATTTGCAATAACGTGCACAACCCGCAGTGTGACAGCAGCCGGTCGAAGGGTGTGTACTAACTTGCGTCAGAAGGAATGCTCTTTTAAGGAAGTAGTCCAACTGACATGCAATCATGACACAAAGCCAGGAGGGCAATAAAAAGGTGAATAAATTATAGAAGTTCCATCTCACCTAAATGAAATGCGTATGTAAACCGCAATAAATAAAAACTTTTTTTGCTTGAAATTCAACAAAAAGGGTTTTCACATTTCATCAAGTTACAATCATAATCTTCGATGTCATTTAATGGGATTTTATGTGACAAACCAACATAAAAGCTGTATCGGTTTGCACGACATCATAACTGCGAAGCGGAGGTGCAACCCGATTTCCAAAACATTTTACGAGTGAAAATCAGCAAAGTAGATGTGTATCTTTAACTCACCCGCATCAAATTCATCAAATTAGGGAATATATATGATTTAATCTCAGTAGACATACTGCTGTTCTGTAAAGGTCTTAGAGGTTAGTTAGAGGACATTAGTTGACAAACAGCAGCATCAAGAACAAAGAAGACAGCAGAAAAAGAAGCTCAGGTAAAAGGTTGTGGAGAAACTTGATTAAATTATAAAACACCCTAAACTTTGATCATTTAACAAATCATTACATGATTTGAAAATATGAAGATGCAAGGAATCAAGTCAAACAAACACTGACAGCTTCACTTTAACACATTATAGCTATTTTGTAAAGATCAGTGACCTAAATTTTGTCTGTAGGTGTGCAAAGTTGGAAGAAAAATGTTATAATACTGACACCTGTTAAATGAAAGGTAGTTCTGCAATCTGCAAAGCCAAGCGGGCGTGAATACAAATTCCTGTCACATTTTTCAGATTTGTGTTGGTAACAGTAACATTGCTTTTGGTTGTAATTTGAGAAAATGTGAAGTTGTTCTTGGAGCATGATGACGGCCAAATGCTCTAAATTTTAAATATTTTATGAATTGTATTTCCAGTCTAAAATCCCCACAGCCCAGTGGAGTGTGTGCCGTGTGCTATTCTTAGGGGTTATTTGACGCACTAAGCAGCAATACTGGAGGGATTTCTCTACCCAATAATTACTGTTCACCTATAGTGCCAGACTCCCCTCTCGGCAGCATGTCCTCGTCGCGTCTCATGGGATCAGTAACGAGGATGTTTCCCTGGAAACTGGACAGCTATAGGGTGCACAATTGTGTAATCCCTGAGCTGCTGACAGAAAAATAATGCCTTTTGGGATTTTCAAAATATCCCAGAAAACGCTGCTTACGATGCCTCCATTTCTTCAGGCTGAACTACATATTATGCAATCATAAAAAAAACAAAAACAAAAAAAAAAACATGTTGCAATAAAACTATTGTGTCATCATTTTTGAGTGTTTTGGACATTCAAAAAGTAAGAGCTATCATCTTAACATTGCTGTTATTCAGCAGAAAAAATCAAAGCCGTTGATCGATTGACTGTGGTTCTCGCTGCCTAGAAATGATGTGTTTGCACAAGTCTTCCCACACACTGCCACTCAATATTAGTCTCAGGAACTGGCCATTCAGACACACTGGGAAGCCCAGACTGAGAATGCTTTGTGGTTTATGTAAGGCTCTCACTAGAATTTTGCTGGAAATTATTGTTTCCTCACAGGAATCCCACAGACGTATGATAAATTTTTAAAACAACAGCTTCTAGTACATGTTGTCATGTTACTCCAACCGATTATTGTGTAGAAATGCTTCATGTTTTAACTTGTAAGACTGCAAATCTTACCAGGAGGAATTAAGTGGGTCATAGATCTTCAGTAAATATTTCCACCATTTTCTGCAGCTCTCCAGTAACCTGCTTGAAGTATTGGATTGCAACACTTCGAGAGTGTTCAGGCATGTGAGCCTCACAACACTCTGTTACATATTGCAGGCAGTGACAATGCAGTCTGATCAATGACGTACATTTTAGTCAGCAGCACACACAATTAATTGTGATTTATGACTTAAGGTCAATGGTAAAAATCCTATAAAAAAAGAGGAAAATCTAATTAGGCAGCTTCACCACTAAATTTGCAGTTTTTGATTGCTGTAATCTGTAAATGAAATTAGCAGGAAATTGTAATTTTTAAAACAAACAAAAAATATACATATACTACTCAATATAATTACATACAGCTAAACACACTTAAGCTCTTTGTCTTGTGAATAGGTGCAGTCAAGGAACCAAAGATATTTACATTTTAAATAAGGATTTCAGGAAAATCTATGATAACTAATAATAATTGTACTCCAGAATTACAAGTTTTATTATTCACACTAAGATCTTCTTACTAATTATTTGATTAAGTAAAGTAGCTGCACTGATTCTATTACTACTATGATTAAAGGGAATTTTTAGCATGAGAGAATAAAAAATATTCCACCAGAACTGCAGGAAGTGCCCGGCTTTGGTCAGACTGGGCTTTTTACCATCATGGAGCTCCTCAAACTCCACCAGCTGGATGGTTAGTTGCCTTTGATTCTGCCTTCCACAGGTTTTATCATAAGAGAAGCATGATAAGCAACCATGCTGTCCTTATACTGTTATTGGACATTTTCTCCCAGCTTTATATGTTATTACGGAGCAAAACTGGACACAAAAGAGAAAAATAGATTAATATAAGTCATTTATATTAATCTTATATATGCTTATTTAGTCAGTGACTAACAAGTCAGTAGTAATGCTATGGCTTAGAAGAAAAATGTTATTCTTGCTCATCTTTACACAAAATTGATAAATATGTATATGTGTGATAAATGTTTTCAGATGATTTTGTGCTTCAATCCATCTAACGGATGTGTAAGCTCTGCAGAGGTTTGGTGATTGCAACCAATTTGCATTGTGTCAAAACATAGAGGCATGTAAGACTTGCAGGACGGAGTGTCTTGAGGACCGTAGTTGGGAAATGCTGCATTACAGGGTGTGTTCAGAGGCAACAGTCTTTCTTCAAGAGCAAAGCACCCAATGTCTGTATGTAGAGTCATATTCAATAAATTACAATATACGTCTTAATGAGTCTTGATTCTCAGATTAAAAGTACCTCTTGAAAAAGTAATTTTTAATCAATTATTAAACTAAACTTTCCTAAAAAGAAAAAAACCAAAACATTTATTTATTTTTCAGAAATAATGTGGTTTACTTTTCTTGGGTGTAAGATAATGGATGGATGGATGGATGGATGGATGGATGGATGGATGGATGGATGGATGGATGATGTGTGTTATTGGTTTGATAATATTCTGATGTTAGTTGTGAGAAATCATAACAGAAATAAAGGCTGCCCAATATCCATCTGTGCGTAATTAATCTATAAAATCTGTTCCATTTAGTGATTAAGTTTCTACAATAAACAGGCTTTTCAACAATATTCTAATTCATTGAATGGGTTTGTGTAAGTGGAATGCCGTGGGAACAGGAAGTTCAAATGATTTTGAACCCATGCAACAGGTTAGCAAAAGTGGAATTTCATTGCAAAATAAAGAACATGAGGTGTGAAGACAGATGGGGACTAAAGCAATTCGAACATGTTATTCCTAGAGTTCCGGTTTACCAAAGATTTTTAAATGGTTCTGAATTTGTGGTGTAACACTTCCTGTTGTAAAAAACGTTTTGGCATCAGCCATTTCACACTGAATATCAGGCTCGTTAAATTTTCTAAGATAAACAGCAATAAAAAGTTAAACAACAAAGATAATGAAAAACACAAGTGGTTCATATATACTCGCTAAAGTTTCAACTCCTGTTTTTCGGCAAACAATAGATGGCCGTTAGTGAATTCATCAGTGGATGCAATTCTTCCTCAGTCTCTTTCTCACTATTAAAACATGAACACTCATTGCAGTTGAGGTCTGCAATTCTTTGACTTACTATGGTGCATTTTTGGAGTAGTTTCAGTAGCCTGGAAACTCCTATGAAGGTTCACCACTGTTCAACATGTTCCATTGTTGAAAACAGCTCTGACTTTTGAACTTTGGGTTCAAAGGTCTAAAGTCTTACAAATGGCTATGTAACCCTTTCCAAACTGATGTCATTTTTGAGAGATTTCGACCTACGTCAGAATGGTTCCATTCAACAAAATTCTTGATTCTAGGTTGGGCAGTAATAAGACCTGTGTGTTGCCACAGAAATTGAGCCTGTTTGAAGTGGAAATCTTCCCTGTTCATTCTTCAGATGTTTCGTCATAGCTTAAGATTGTTTTTTTTCTTCTCATAGCTCATACTGTACATAGTTCTTATCTCTGTAAGTGTAACACACACATTCTCTCTCTCTTTTCCTCTCCCTCTTTCTTTCTCTCTAACACCATCTGTGTATCAATGGGTGAATGACTAAAAGTAGTGCAAAGCAAAGCAAAGCGCGAGTCCTTAGATTTAATAAAGTGCTAAACAAATGCAGGACATGAGTGAGACTCTCTTACCAACTTCACAAACTCTTTCACTTTTATTTTAAGGTACATTTAGTACCAATATATGTTAATTTCTGGGATAAAGCCCGAGTCTCCTTCTTACTTAAGACTGTTCATCTCTCGTCGAAAAACATTATACAGCAGTTCGCCCTCCAGGTCAGCGGGGGCGCTGTTGCGATCAGCGAGGCCGCCTATGGGAGCCGGAGCTCGGTGTAAAACTGGTTGGTTGGCACGGGCTGGTTGGTCGGTCGGTTCATGGTAGCCATGGCTCGATTTGTTGCGCTACTGCTGCTACCGGTTCTCATTGAATCCGTCGCTTCAATTTCTTTCTTTCTACCGGTCAACTCTAGAAAGTGCTTACGAGAGGAGATCCATAAAGACGTCC
Organism: Brachyrhaphis terrabensis; assembly: GCA_903067065.1. Classification (NCBI taxonomy): domain Eukaryota; kingdom Metazoa; phylum Chordata; class Actinopteri; order Cyprinodontiformes; family Poeciliidae; genus Brachyrhaphis; species Brachyrhaphis terrabensis. Next base: position 8,646 of record CAEGAG010191137.1, read on the forward strand.
TGGTTACGGGGGAGTATGAAATCAGCGAGCAGGCGAACACCAAAACTAACCTGAAGGTGAGCACATACAGGGGCCGTTGACGCCAAAACACAGTTTGCATTAAACCAAAATGGCTTTAATTGTTATATATCAGTAGCAAAGAGAAGTAGCTGTGAGACAAGGGGATAGTTTATTCTTGTAAGTTTAGTTTGAAAGGTTGAAGGACTTTACACAGTGACAACTGTTGTTAGCATTGCTGCTAAGGTAGGCCCGAAAAAACTCGTCTTCCTGGTTTTACAGTCAGCTAGCTAGCTAATGGTCTGTCAGTGTTTTCTCACTTATTGGTTTTGATATAATTTGCTTGTTGTATAAACTCTGATTACTTTGACGCCAGCCGTAAAACCCATTGTCAGTGTTTGCTCCGCATTATTTAGTTATATTTACAGTATTTATCTAGGTGTCATAGTCTCTGCTATGTAGCTGTTACACGTCACTCTTACAGACTGCTCAGACACATACACGTTAGATTTAGTTTGTATGTAATATTCACATGAGCCAGGCCTGGGGAAGTTTTTATTTATATTGATGGCCCATAATGGCGTCTACATACTTTTTATGTTTTCTAAAAATATATTTTAAAAGTTAACAGCTGTCAAGTTTTGGATTTGTATGCTGTAAAACTAAAAATCTCAAGTCTATTTTATTTTCCCATCTATTTTCATCATAGCTGAAAGTAAAAAGTGTTTTTTTTCCCCAGTCTGGATACATAAACGTAAATGGGATATTCTGGGAGATTCTTTATGAATTTAGTAAAAGACATACAGTATTTGGGTAATCAGCTTTAATGCATAAATTGAAATAATCCTTAATTTTCTGCTTTGTTTCTGAACAACTTTCTCCACATTTTTTTATTTGATTGTTTATTCATGTTGTTAATAAACATGTTTAAACAGAATGCTGTTTTTATGTATTACAATTTGTGCTCACAATAATGCATTTGGTGTGCCAGATGGTGGTTTGCAAACCATTTCAAGTGTCACATTATGGTATGACCCATTCAAATCCACCGTCGAAGGGGCAGCAGACTGACATGTCAAATATGTGGCTGCAACAAAGTTAACAGCTGGTTGCTTCCAAAGTTGAAAAAGTCTTAAATACTCGTTTAAGTCAGAATCTGCTGAATATGATGAATTTCAGACTATTTCTTAACAAGAATGTGTTCTCCTGTAGTTTGTATTTCAGTACAGATGATTTAATATTGCTTTTTGTCAGTGGTGAGTGAGGTAAACTTAGATTGCACTGGCAGGTTGTCTCTGACCTCCCCCTGTTGACAAAAGTATTGCTCTTATCCTATCAGCAAAAGAAGATGTTAAAAACACTAAGGAAAATTAAAGGCTGCAAAATACATAATAAATTGTTGAGTGTTCTGAACATTGTTAGACAACCTAAATGATTCACACAGTTCTGTTAAACTACAATCATTTATCAAATTAAAAATTTATATTTAGAATATGTTTGTCACTGTACACAAGTACAGTGAGATTAAAGTCAGCGACAACAATGCAAACAATGTAGAAAATATATACAATATAAAAATGAATATGGTGACATTTACATCAATTACAATATTAAATCTGGTAAGTTTATATATACATACACATATAACCACCATAGTTTTTTTTTTTTAAATTGAAAATAATTTAATAAGGATTTTTCAAACTACTCCAAAAATGTTGGCTATGTTCTGCCAGAATATGTCTAAATGTATGTCGTTGTAACTTTGTAGATCACTGACTCTTCCAGCCACACTCTTTACTCGAAGGAAGATGCAACAAAGGGAAAGTTTGCCTTCACCACAGAGGACTATGACATGTTTGAGGTTTGCTTTGAAAGCAAATCACCCATGGGTAAGCAAAATCGTAAAGCAACTAAAGTTTCAGAGGAATCTAATCAAAATACAGTCTTATGTTTGATTGTATTGTGAATCTTTCATATTTTTAATAATCTGGAAACATTTTTTTTTTAGTTTACTGTTACAGAATGTTAATTGTCCTTTGCAAAATAAGCAATCACAATGTTTAATTTCAGTTCTGTGAAAATCCACAGGAACAGGAAGAGTGCCTGACCAGCTGGTCAATCTGGACATGAAACATGGTGTCGAGGCCAAAAACTACGAAGAGGTAAAGTGTCAGGAGACTGAAATCTGTACTCCCTGATGTCAAATAAACCCGATCCAAATTGTAGATAAAATATCTTGCGTACACTCCCTGAACTCATACAGCTGGGATTTTTACTCCCAAATATGTTTGAAATATGCCAGCGTGGATATTTCTACTCAGATTTTAATGCTGTTTAAATATCATTTAATCAAGTTAGTTGAGTTAAAAAATAATAGACGGAGGCGTTTTGAAATGAGTGTAAAAGTTACTTTGCTTTCTTTGTACAAACAGTAGCGTGGGTGTCTTTTGTCAACATTGCAAAAATGGCATTTTTAAAAAACAGTACTTAAATATAAAAATT
>CAEGAG010191216.1:0-48542 GCA_903067065.1 Brachyrhaphis terrabensis
GGATAATTTCCACAGCACACTTGACGATCACCCACGGCACACTAGTGTGCCGCGGCACAGTGGTTGAAAAACACTGGACTAAGTTAACCATTTAAGGTATCTTTAGGTTGGTTCCAGAGATTATTTATACTTATTTAGGGGCACTCGAGCAGGAAAGGTAAGAGTGAGACAGGGGGAATATATGTGTAAAGGAAGACGCAAGTTTAATGTAACTTAACACGTTTCAGTGCACAGGAGGAAGATGAAGACGGCTCTCAGTGACTTTTACCAGTATGTGTTTTTTAACCAGTCCTGTTAGTGCTGTGTTACTACCGTATTGCTGCTGTGTTACTGCCGAGTCACAGGCACTGTTTGGAAAGAAAAGCTAAGGTATATTAGCGCCGGAATGCCGTGTGAAAACCGACTGGCGAGTTTTGGCAGGCCCCAGTTAAATTTCTCCAGGAATTTTCTAGTTAGCTTTTTCTTCTTTTGCTCTTTCCTTTGGTTTGTTATTTTGTTTGTATTTCCTGTTAAATCCTGTAAAGCACTTTGACTCGCCTTGTTGCTGAAAATGTGCTATATAAATAAAATTACCTTTGCCTTTAAATGAATTTAGAAAAAGAGTTAAGAACCTATTTTCCACAGCACAGCAAAACATGTCTGTGGGTAATTCAGGCTGCGAGAAGGCGAGAGAGAGCAAAGCTTTAGCAGATAACAGGAAGAATGAGCAGAGTGCAGCCAATTTACTGGGTTTCATCCATTTTGAGCTTTCAAATTACCATCTGTCACATACTGGATTCTCTAGACCACAGATGTCAAACTCAAGGCCTGCGGGCCAAATCCAGCTAATTATCTATGTGGCCCTCTAAAACAGCGGACCACATAAATTGAACTTTAAGATGACAGTTGTGTGCTTATGTATTATCTCATCAAAACAGTTTTCATTTGTAGAGGAGCAAATTACATCAATGTGAAAATATGTTAAAAGTTGTTACATTTTAAGAAGCACTAACTGAATAAAGAGAAATTTTTAAGTTTGTTAACGGGTCGTTTCATCGATACATTCTGCCACAACCGGTCCTTTGAAGACATTCATGATTCTGATCTGGACCGATTGAAAATGAGCTTCACACCCCCGCTCTAGAGACGCACACAGAAACTGCTTCTTGAATTATCCTAATTTTCCTAATCAGTAAAAGATGGTAAGCTAGTTTAAAATGTCCACTCTGTCATCTTTTTGTATTTGTTTTAAAAATAATAAAATCACCATTTAATTGTGATTCAGTGTTATGAATCAATTACTGAAATAATCTTCAAATAATTTAGTGAACAATTAATCGTTAACTGGAGTTAACTGGAGCTCTTAATTACATTAAGAGCTTTAATTAAGCCAAAAATTGTCCAAAAATATATCAAAATTTAATTTAAGATTTAAAAAAACCCAACTTGTCTATAAATATGTGCTGCCCAATGGAGATGGATCCTTTAATACAAGCGACAACTAAAGAAATGCTATTAATGCATTTAAGGTAATAAAATGTAAATTTTCTTATTTTAAAAAGGAACTGAACTATTTTTAATTGCATCTTTTAGTATATTTCTAACATTGTATCAAAAGGGCTTGAATAAAAATCTGCAGAATGTGCCAATTTTTTTTCCATCAATCAATCAATCAATCAGCCGATTTTGGTATCTTATTAATCATCAAAATAATCAGTACCTAAGTTAGTTGGATTCCTGGAATAAATCGTTCTGATTTTCAGTGAATTTGGACCGAATTCTGATCGGTGCATCTCTACTCAGCTCCCATTGACTCTACACCGAATACGTCAAGTATTCAGCATTTTCTGAGGTAAGCCTGGTTCACCGCCAAGCTTTTTGCAGCAAGAAACACAAAAAACTGTCAAGTCTATGCCTGTGAACAAATTGTTACTATATTCCCACTAAATTTGAACACACCTCCTGCACAGAGACATCACAACATCAGGCAGAATATAAAGGGACACACAGGAACAGGGTGGAGACGGTACATTTGTCAGATGTTGTTCCAAAACAGCCTCCATCATCAAACCAAACCAAACTGTTTCCTTAGAAAACTTAACAAAGGAGAGCATTGCCAAAAATCTGAGGGTTGGCATCGAGCGCAACACTTCCTGGTTTGCTCTCCTCTGTTAAGAGTTTGTTATTAGAACGTGAATATCACAAGCCACCCGAGATTTACCTACATCCTGGAGGAAACACCCAGAGAAAATGCAAAAGAAAGGTCAAAATGACATACGGATCACATAGTTGGTAACACACCTCCTGCACAGAGACATCACAACATCAGGTAACGTTTCAGGTGAATAAAAAGAGGAGCTTACAACTGCCAGAGGCTGGATTTCTTCTTCTCTGGAAGAGCGGGATTCTCCTTTGAAGCGCTGAAAGGAAAAAAAATAAGTAAATAAAAGTCTGAAGCTGTTTCTATTATTACAGCACCTGAATTTCTACTTGAATCTCTACTGCACTACAGGAAACCTCCTTCGCTTTCTCTCTGCACAGTGCCTTGGAAAAGTGTTTATGAAGTTTCAGCGGTTCCACATTTCCTCATGCTAAAACCATCAAATTTAGTGTATTTTATTTTAAATTATTATTTTATTTTAGCTAACTAGCTAGCTAACAAGGCTATGTTAGTAGCCAGTTACTGGTAGCCTGAACCATCTGAAGTCACAAAACTTTAGCCTGACAGAAAAATCCCATGAGGAAAAAAGCTATAAATATTAAATAGTACTTCCACAACAACATTTAAGACCTGTGTTAAATGTATTTAACCCTTTATGACCTAAATTTCAAATCTCCACCTGAATATTTTTGCTTATTTTAATTGTACGCAGTTCTCTAAATGTCCTGTTAGTAAATATATTTGCCCATTTATCCATAACAACTGGAACTTTAAATATCTAGCAAGTCATTTTCGCAATTTACCGTTTATTAAAGGAGTGCCCTTCAGATTAATTTCCCTCCCTGCTCAGTGGGGGGGGGGTAAAATTACCGTAATAACTCGATATTGGCTAGAAAGCGCAATGTCTCCCCTTTCAAAAACCGTTGGCATTTTTCATACAGCGTAACAAGTGGCAGAATTACGGTACTGCAAATTTGGCTGGATCGACGGTGCTTCTTTCGGTCTGGAAGGTTTGAGGCTAACATTATTTTAATAAAGACATTTTAAGATTCGTTTAAGGAGATCCTGTTCAGAATTCAAACCTAGTGGAGATTTACCCCAAAAGACTTGTAGTTTTTAACTGTAGCAAAAATGTTAACTCAGGTGAGCAAAGCAAACTTTTCAGATTCCATAACATTCATCTTTTCCTTGTCATTTCACAAAGTCCCAAAAAAAAACTCCATTGAAGTTTCTGGTTCTCAATTGTTAGCACATGTAATAAAAGTGTTTTTAGGGCTTGTCGTTATCTTACCGGATCATCTCTGTCCATCTGACGGCTTCCTGCAGCTCCATCAGCCTCTCTTTATACTGGTTCCTCTCCATCAGGACTCTGGCCATCTCCACTCTGGTGAAACGTTTCCTCTGGGCTGTGGGCACGTCGCTCTGCAGGCACAACGTAACCGTGAGACAAAACCACACGCACGTTTCCACTCGTTCCATGACTTTGATGAACAGATGCTTACGTCGTTCTCGTTTTCATTCTTGACCTTCTGTTTGGACTCATCCAGTTCGGCTTTAGCTCTGCAACGCGGCATCCATCGTAGTTAATAAAGCGTTAAGTAACGGGGGATATTTTAAAAACGCTGAGCAACATACTTCCTTAGCTCCTCTTCTAATTCTTTGTTTTTCTCCTCCAGTTTGGTCTTAGCCTGAGTGACGGCCTCCAGCTCGCCTCGCAGAACCTCCTTCTCACAGGACAGGTCGTCCACTTGAGCAATGAGGTCGTTTTTCACCACGTTCAGAGCGTTTCTGGAAACACATTCATTAAGCTACGTTCAACACGATGCGTTTCGTTAAAAAGTCACGCTCAAAGTTCAGACTTGGCTTTCTATTCCAGACACACCAACAGGAATTTCCCCTACAGGTTCAAGCGTGTGCCTGTAAACAAGTTACGTCACTCTGCAGCATGAATTTAAAGCTCGAAGTACAGTACAGTGGAAGATTGTGGAACTCAACAAATATGTTTTATACGTTTAATATTTTGGCTTTTACAAAAACGTTTGAGTCAGCGGTGAATGCTCTTAGAGGGCCAGTTGTACCAGAATGTACTGAAACCGTTAAAACACCAATAAATTCTCAAACTTAATTAATGTAATTGAATATCTTTTCGGTCCTTCTAGGATTTTGTGATTCTTTTTGTGATTTTTTTTTTTTTTTGCAATAAACATCAAAGTGTATTAATTTGTAGATATTTGCGTTTATTTATGACAGTAAATACAAATTTTGATATCGATCATGGTCTATAATCTGACATGATCGATATAAAAAATGTTTTTGGACAATTTTTGAGAAAAATCTGCAGTAAACTCCCAATTATGTATTAGCACAAGAAAGTGCAGAGATTTTTTGATTTTGCATAAATTTCCACAATAATTCTCAAACTGGAGGGACTGATTGATATAATTTGACAGAAAACAGATAAAAACTGCATTGATCTGATTCGTAGCATAATATTTAAGCACACTTAGTGTTTACTCTAGAATCTAGAGGGCCACATAAAAAGCTGTGGCGGGCCGGGTTTGGCCCACGGGCCTCGAGTTTGACACATGTGGTTTAAGTAGTGAGCACTAACTTGGTCTCCAGCAGCTGGGTGTTCTCATGGATTAGATGTTCGACCTCCCGACCCATACCTGGAAATGAACATCTGGGTTAATAAGGCAGCAAGTTATCATTTACCAGTTCTAACCAGTGCGTATGTCTCTGCCTACACTATCCACCTACGCATTTTCAGTCTTACCTAAAAGGTTGCAGACTGACCGTGACATAAAAAAAAAGGATGATGAGAAAGGTTTATTCATAATTGTGTCCCTTTTAAACATTTCTACTCTAGAATATCACTACCTCCAACATAAAAACACCACAAATATATAAGGAGCTACAACAGCGAGAGACGACCAGTGAAGACAACGGGGAGGAAATCTCCGATACACACCAGAGAACTCGTCTGTGAGGACGTTTAGCGCCGCAAGCCAAAGCAAAAGACAATTCAGAGAGGTCGAGTCGAGGAAAACTGTGTTTGTGAAAACAAAAGCTGAAATGTAAGGAGAGAGAGAGAGCTGGGCGTTTTACCCAGCAGGTCGGCTCCCTCGTCCACGTCGCCGATCATGTCGTTTCCTGCAGACGCCAGCTCGTCGAACAGAGAGTCATTGTTGCGGTCGAAGGCTGGATTCTCGATGCCACCTTTGGTCGGTGTGCTGGACAAAAGTCACAATGTAGACACATGAAACATAATTTATAACTCATACTAAAATCTGAACAGACTGGAGGAACACACAGTTGTCTGCAATAATTATCACCCATTTCCACCATTGCAGTATTTGTTTTCATCTTAGTTTTCTTAGTGTATTTTTACTAGCTTCAGTTTTATTCTTCACTATATTCTTCACACTGCTTACAGGTCAACTTATTGATTGTATAAATTAGTCATTAAAGCTGCAGTATGTAACTTTTACAAAATAGTTTATTTACACATTTGTTCAAACTACTACGTTGTGATGATATAGTATGACAGATAATATGTGGATAATTAATTGAGCTCCTCCCAGTGCTACTATTACCGTCTGAAGAAACCCATAGCCCCTGGTCAGAAACAACCAATCAGAGCCGGGGGAGGGTGTTAGCGCTGTCGATCATCCTCGTGTACATGACATAGTCACAGTTTTGACAAATATAGCATATCTTTTATAAAAGCTACATACTGCAGCACTAAGGGATAATGTAGCAGTAATCCTAAATATGTACCTTGTCCCTTGGCAGCCCTCAAAGTCCATGTCCAGCTCAGGAGTGGACTCTATGATAGCCTGCACCTCAGACTTCTGTGGGCTCTCGTCTCCATTTGGGGGAAAAAAAAAAAAAAACAGAGTTCAGCTGTAGCTTTCAGGAGACTGACCATGTTACTTAATTAGTTTGTGTCAATGTTCCAAACACAGAGAGAAACCAAGACATTCTGATCAAATGAAAGTAAAACATTGATTTTTTTTCACATCATGACCATGGGTAGAGTTTTCAGTCCACCTGTGTGTAATTTAATCTGTCAATAAATTGAATTTTAATTACTTTGAAGGAGCACAGCAAGCAGATCAAGGTTGAAGCTATAGATGTGTTTGCAGCTGGCTTAGCTTCATGCATTAATGCATTAAAATTCTGCTTTAAAATAATATATTTGACCACTTTCCTGGATTTCTACTTCATAACTGACATGCATCTTGATAAAGATCAGAAAGCTCAGGGAGAACGGTGTGGATACTAATCACTGAAAAACAAATGTGAAAGGCTAGAAAAGACATCAGAGTGGAGTGGAGGTTCACCTTTCAAGCAGGACAGCAACTGTAAACACACAGTCAGAGGTACTATGGAAAGGTTACATCAAAGTATTCTCATGTGATACATGGTCAAGTCAAAATATGGACCCAAATTTAATTGGTCGTAGTTATAATGTGAATTAAACTAAAAGACTTCTGCATGGCACGGTGTAGCTGTGACAGAAACTGCGACAGTCACCTTCACTTGTGAGGGGCGCAGAGGCAGACTTCTGGACGTCGTCTCCACGCCGGCCCTTCTGTTCTTCCCTCGACGTTTCCTTGTTCTCTCCGTTTTCAGATTTTCCGCTTTTCCTGTTGAGCCCTCCTGAAGTTTCCTGCTCCATGGACTCCATGGTGACATCAGAAGAAGCCGTAGACCAAGGTGAAGAAGAGGTGAGCGCGAGTTCACCATTGGCCACTTCGTGAGGCGACAGCGGCGTGACAGAACTGCCCTGAGACGACCCTGGAGTGTTGACTTTGGACGATCCATTGTTTAAGGACGCTGCAGCTAAAGGCTTAGAGGCGTTTCCCTGGTTGGCTGCTGTGCTGGGCTTGGAGTTTCCACGGTTTGCATTGGCCAACTCGTCCTGACAGAGGGGGAAGGAAGGTGGATGAGAGACAGAAGGAATTTTCTACATTTATAGCTATAAAAGAATGGTATGTGAAGGACAAATTAGACCTAAATGAGCAGTTGTGACCAAATAAACTAATGTCCACAAACACAAACTCTGAAAGCAGCAAACGTTGTCAAGTCTGGTGAACCGGAGCTAATTTAAAGAAAAAGCAAAACCAAACAATTATTTTCATCCAGAACAACAATTTGAGCTTTTCAGAAATGTTGCTGATGTGATTGGACTTTGCACTTACCACCAGACTTGAAAACTTTAGGCAAGTAAATTACACAACGTGCAACATCATACCTGGAAAACGAGCACAATGGTAGATGTTTCCCTACATCTGGGCTCAAAACAGATGAGACAGGGCTTTACTCTAACAATCCACATCATTAAACCAAAGTTACTGACATAACCACTACCAACTGTACAGAAAGATGGTGTTAAAGGTACATCCAGGTTCTCTTTATAGTTTAACAACTGACTCCATTAAGTTTAAGGATTGTTTAAATATAAAAGGAAACGGAAAGAGACAAATAAGTGAACAAAAATGGAGCTAAAGCAAAAACTTAATGTCAAAAAAAAGTAGAGTTGTGCGAAATTGATCTGATACAAAGTAAATAAAGGACCTGTATCGATCCTTATGCAGATACTTTCTATTTAAGTTTGACATATCAAATATTTGGCATTTAAGTTTTATTTTTTTAATTAATTTATTTATTCCACAATTTTTAGCTGAAAATCCAAATACAGCCGGTGGACATCATGCACTTCTAACTGTTCTGAAGTGTTAGCATCACTATTTATATTCACACAACTAATTCTGCATCGCTACCACAGAAAATACAGGCAAGAAAATGTTTAGTGTTATGGATGCCGTCACTCAGAGCTCTCTGTGAAGGTCTACCTGGTTGGAGAAATCCCCTGGAGATATTCCTCCAACATCTCTGACTTGGGAACAAACCTCTTCAAACTGAGGAAGATTATAATCGGTTACTGTACAGATTACCATAATGGGGAGAAAAAATTTTGTTTTATGGGTAATCGACCTGTTACAAGAGTTAAGAAGAACTATAATAAAGTAAAACTAAAGATTAACTAAAAAGATGTAAAAAACATTTTTTACAGATCAGGTTCCACAGCAGCTTACTAATAAATGTTATTTATTTTCTGCAAGATTCAAATTTTAAGTGGCCAAGTTACTAAGCTGGCCACTTACAATCTCTTTTTTAACTACGAGATTGTAATACCGTTCCTCTTCCTCAGTGTGTGACCTACTTGGTGAGGGCTCAGCGTGTAAATAAAAGCTGAACCATTTTAACTCTGTGCCATCCTGACACTCTAACCCTGCATTGTTCTCTTCCTGTTGATCCTCTGTGCCTCTCCTATAAATAGCTCAGAGCACACGGAAAATAATCAATCGGGACAATAACTAAGGATCTATTCGGATCCCTGTCACCTTGAAAACAACAGATGTTGCAATACAAGCAGACACTATTTAAAGATTTCTCACACACTGAACAGGTCAATACTAGAGGACATTTATTTCTTTTTACTGTTCCTCATTTCTCACTGTTTGCTCTTCCTACCTTCTCCACACTTTTTACTAGTGTAAAACACTAACTCTGGTGTTTTAGACCAGCCCTATAAGGCTCATTAATATTCATGCCGGAGCCTTGTTGGAAGTATGATCCTCAACGGCAACGATGTGAAAGAGACTGTCTCTCCTCCACCCTCCCAGGAGGGCTAAGGCAGGCCCCAGAATGGTACCACTTCCCTTCTTCCTGGGCGCCAAGCCATCCCCGTCACACACAAACACACACAAGCTGCTAAAAATTCAGGACACACTGAACAATCCATTCTCTCTGAATAGAAATGTAGTCCTTCAGATTTTACTGGCAGAGGATGTTTCCATTTGGTTCCGGCAGCCTTTTCGGCAAACCTGGAGGTGATGTCACCGCTTTGGGTTCATGGGAAGCTCACAGTGTACACCTGACTGAAACGGAGGAGAAGTTTGTGATTTTAATCAGGAGTTTAATTGTGGGCCGTACCTTGATGCTGGTGTTGGACTGCGGCTGGCTGAGGTTGTTGAATCTCCATGGTTCAGACGGGGTATCGACAGGGTCCCGCTGGAATTCAGAGGTCATGCCATCGGGTCCAGGAAGTTGGAAAACCATGGAGATGGGGCGGTCTTTCCTATACACAAAGAGAAACGGTCGGTTGGAGCTCAACACGTTACACTCAGTGACTTCCAGTGATCAACCTCCGTCGCTCTAGCTAGAAGAAAAACAAAGTCTAAAAGTTTCACCAAACCAAAAAGTACAGTATAATCTGATCCATCAAACAGACTTTTCATATTTATCTCTGTGATTCTCCAACACAACCAATAATTAGGAGTGTACTGTTAAATCAGTCCAAATTTCCTTAATTTTGGGACATCGGGCGAAACCGATCTTATCCACTGATCTCATCTACCTCAACAAAAGATCTGAAAATCCACAAATGTCTCCTTTTTAGGGATGAACAATTGGATTATTTGTGATGAATCGATTATTGAAGTAATCGTCAACTAATTTAGTCATTGATTAATTGTTAACTTGATTTATTCAAAAAAAGGTTATTTGCTGAAAGAATACCACAACCCAGAGCTGTAATTAAGCTGAGGTTGTTGAATTTGACACCCAAATTCATTTTGAATTTAAGACCAAATTTTTTTTTTTTTACTTTATCCGTAAACATGTTGTACACAAAACTCTTACATTCTGCAAAGAAAATCTCCTATTAAACACCTTTTGCTATTTAATTATTAATTAGTTAATCCAAAAATCAATCAACAGATTAGCCCTACATTGTATTAATGTTGAGTCAAAGAGAAAGTGCTGAACTTTTCACATGTTAATATTAAAAGCATGTTTTCCTTTGCTGCAAATGATTAAGCATTTACTAAAGGAAAGCTCTATTATTGCAATTTAAGCAATGTTTATTTTTTTTTGTCTAAAAACTAATTGAATTACTCATTTGCCTCTTTTAATGAGTTTCTAATATAGTATAAAAAAGACAAATGAAATATCTGCAAGAATGTGCCAATTTTTTTTATCTGATTAATCGTCAGAATAATCGATTAATCGGTAGTTAATCAATTAATCAATAACTAAAATGATCTCAGTTCTATTCCTTTTGCTCCGCCAAGAAAGAGGATTGACTGAGACTCGTCTGCATGTGCGTGGTTAACAGCAGCCAACCCAATGTTGTCAACTTTCCGACTTTGTAATGTCTGACAGATTAAGAAGTGTGCCAAACGCTCAGAGCAGTGCAAGAACATCTGATTTATGGTGAGCAGTGAGAGCAGAGGATGGTGAACTGGACATGCTGTTGCGTTAATGCTGCAGAAAAGGTGACAGCAGCTAAAAAAAAGAAGCTCTAGTAATCAACAAAGCCTCAGGCCACTCTCATAATGGCTCACTTAATCTGCAAAATTAAAGGCGCATTAGAGAGTGTCTGTCTTCTCAGTATGGTGGAATCAGAGCTCCATAATATAATGAATGGAAAAAGTATCCTGTGGTGCAGTAAAGCTTCCCTTGAGGCAGATATGGTGGGAAGAAAAATAACGCTGGGAATCACAGCCAAACAATCATGAAGATCATAGAAAAGCAGTTTATATTTGGGAGATGCTAATCTGACAACTCTAATCTCTGCATTTTTAACAAAAATTAAACGTAGAAAAGTAAAGCTTTACGTCGACTTCTTCAGTAGTGTTCAAGTAGAAACAGGATTGAAATAGCGCTGAAATGTAGTCTGCTAAGTTCAAGCAAAGCTTGGGAAGGCAAAGAAGAAGTTCCATTCAAACACTGTTGAAATCATATCAAGATCAACAAGCATAGGGCCTCCTAACTTTGAAGTGGAAGGAAAAGGACACAATTCTGACCAATCATAAAATAGTTTGGCATATAGAGTGGATGAAAAGTTCACAGGGGGGGTTGAGACAAGAAGCGATGAACAACATGAGGCTGAGAACAAAATTACGTGGTTTTTGTTACCGAACTGCAACAATGAACGCCGACATCGGCAAATTGGCCTGAACCTGAAGAGCCCTTTAATGTGGGAAGCAGTCAAGAGGCCCACTGTAACTCTGGAGGACAAACAGGTGAATCTGTAGTGAAAACTAATGAGAACTAATTCTGGAAAAGCAAAACTGAACTCTCGCATACAAAACTGGATGTGCTTGAAAATGATTATAGCACATACAATGTCAATGGCAAAAGACGACAGTATCAGGATGCTTTTACCCAGCTGGGACGGAGAGGTTGATGGGAAGATGATGGGAGCCGAGAACAGAGCTCTACTGGAAGAAAAGCGGTAATGTCTGGATCACATGGCAGGATTTTTCAAATATCGTCCAATTTTAAGAACCTGAGCAACCACTCACTTGACGATAAATATCTTAGGTATAAAAGGTTTGGTCGTACAGTGCATGGTGTCGAGCAACACACCACACACAAACTGACTTCACTCACCAACATTCAGATGTCAGCTGGGAAATCTTGCTAAACCTCTCTAGACCAAGACCAAATGAGAGTTCAGAGTAAACAAATATGGCCGCCTGGGAAGAAGCATTAGTGAGAGTTTTGTGGACAGAGAAAAACGATACAAAGACGTCTACAACGTCCACTGGACTTTCAGTTGCTTTGGCTTCGGTATTTTAAATTCACCGTCCATGTTTCTGTAACCTCGTTTTCTAAAGAAATCAACAGGCTGAGTTGCTATCCTCAGGAAAACAACACACACATTGCAATATCGAACTAAGACAATCCAACATGTTGAATATCTTCGATTTTAGATCCTACCAGTCCCAATTTCCTTCCAAGAGGATCAGGTCACTCTACATACACCACATCCGGCAGAAATATATCTCAAAATTAACTTAAGAGCAAACCTGATAATAGGAAAGTTCAGAAGATTGTCAGAAGAGGGAATCCGGACCAAAATCGACATAGAAATCTTGCAATGTGAGATTTTTGTGAGAATTAGAGGTGGCAAAATATGTTTCAGCAGGAGAACGACCCAAAATATGCTCACATTTAAAACCAGCTACCTAAAAATGCTTCCTATCTTATTGCCACAGTTTAAGCTAACTGCTAGGAACGTGCAAAAGACATTCAAGTTTGTGATACTAAGATGAAAACGTTCAAGAAATCTGAATAATAATGTTTTCCAGTTTATAGATGGAGGGAAACTCTACACACACACAGTGGGTAGACCAATGGCTTCCATGGGGAACACACCACCAGGGAAGCCATGCAGTGATGACAAGTAGGAGCCTGTAACAATGAACACACTGCCATGTTGAGTTCAAACAGTTCACACCAGGGCCACTGACGGTGACAAACACTGACGCTGCCTAGTGAACTCGTCGCTGGGGCCCATTTTACCTCAAAGAGATATTTCTTTGATATTGAGAAATAACTCTGGAAATTTGTACCCCGTCTCTCTTGACCTACTTTCACTATGCCGTCTCACACCGTCTGCTGGTACCTCGCCCACATGGCTGGAATGAAGCGACTGCGTGGCTACCACGTCACTGTGACTACCAGGAGAGTGAGGAACATAAACAACAGCACGCCACTTTCGCACGATGAGTTGCAGAGGTTGTACCTGCTTGGTCTGGGTAGGGAGGGCGACCAAGGCAGGGCAGGTAAGCCTCCAGTAGAGACCGAGTAGTGAACCAGCAGCAGGACCGACAAAGAGACCAGCACTGCGGAGTTGATGACCACCGCTCCTCCGACAAAGCCGAAAACAAACAGCAGCATACACCCGGGGCTCATGGCCCCCACCCACGATCCAAAGGTGGGAGGGGACGGTTGGTAAGCAAGGTGGCGAGGGGTCCCTGAAGCGCTCTGACGTTTCCCGGTGGAGCTACGTCTGCAGCAGCTCCAAGAGACGGCGGATGCTCTCCCCCCCCACCTCTGGCTGGGAGTCAATCCACAGCTTTGGATGCTGCAGCTCAGAGCCGAGGCAGTCAGAGTTGGAGCAGATCAACAATGTGTCAGCAGGATTCCTGATGGACTGGAGCAGCAGCAGCAGCAGCGAATCATCCGCAGAGAGCCAGGCAGAGCTGGTACCAGCAGCGGCTTTCTTCCACTTTACTCTTCTGGCAGCTAGTTCCCTGCTTTACCCTTCCTATCATGTGCTGAGATGCAACGCGGCTGCTGCGGTGCGGTCTAGAACGCTCTGACGCGCTCCCCCCTTCCTCACCGTCATGGCACCCAGCACCCCTCCCTCTGGGTCTCTCTCTCTCTCCATCGCTCCCTCTGGTTGTAGGATGCTGAGGCAGCTTGTTCCATATGTCTCTGCTCTGCCTGCAGCCGACTGGCTTCAGACCAGGCAGCCGGAAGGGGAAGGTTTGTGTCTGTGAGAGGCTGTTCTAAAGGGAACTTCTTTTAAGATTTTACGCTTTTAGCATCAACAAAAATTGCACGTTACATGGTAACTAAATACTCAGGAAATAATTGAGTTTTGAAGAAGAAATTGTGCATCCAGACGTATCGTGAAAAGTTTCTTGCAACAATTTTGATTTATTGTATCAATAAATTTTATGATGTTAAATGATGTTTAATTTAACTTTATTTTATGAAGTCTTAACTTCTACTTATGGTCATTTTTAATTTGTGTGTATTTAAGTTTTTTTATTTATTTATTTATTTTTCTTGTCTTTGCCTTTTAATTATTGCTTTCCATACTGAACATCGGTATGCCGCTTGGCCAGGTATCTTTCAAAAACAAAAGATTTCATCTCAAGGGACTTCTTTGTAAAATAATGTCTAAATAAATAAAAACAAATCTGAATTATTATTGAAATTTTAATTCTGTACTATTTTCTCCACATTTTGTTCCACAAGAGCATCAATAAATATCAGTAAATTAAAAGAAAGCTAATAAAAACGCAGCTACTGTGTGCAGATTAAGTAAGTGAGATTTACAAAGAGGCCATTTTGAAGGGGAATGTTTTTCAATAGCAGTGTTACATAAAAAGAAGTAATAAATACTTAATTATCTATATATATATATATATATTTTCCCACCAGGGGGCTTTTTGTGGGCTCTAGTGTCCCTTATTAGACAGTAGGCTGACAGGAAGGGGGTAAGGAGAGGGGGAAAGACATGCGGCAAATGTCGTCGGGTCCGGGAGTCGAACCTGCGACGGCCGCATCGAGGACTCAAGGCCTCCAAATGTGGGTCGCGCTAACCCCTACGCCACCACAGCACACCCCATCTATAATATATTTGATCATTTTCAAACTAACACCACAAAATATCAAGATACAATTCTAAGTTAATATCACCCACCAGTAATTCAGCCTTTGACAGTTTGATTTATTACTGTAGAAAATATTTAGCCCAACAAACGCACTGCAGATTTACCCAGCATCCTTGAGATTGTAACGCATAAAATGACGGCAGGTTTTCCTTTTAACAAACAACAGTCTGATGTGTCCATGGCTTGTTAAACTGTACAAGAGGCCGTTCACATCATATTGGTGAATTAACAAATCTAGAGCCTCAGGTGGATAGAAATACAAATACCTCTCTGGGAAGAAAAAAAAATCAAGAGACCATTTAAAATGATCAGTTTCTCTGATTTTACTCTTTATAAGTATATGTTTGAGTAAATCGAACATTGTTATTTTATTCTATGAAGGTAGAGGAAAAATATAGATGTAGATAGAGATAAAGATAGTTTTATTCAGTCTGAAACACACAGACCCACACAAAAATAATTACAGTCAGTACTTCAACCGCATTCAGCGAGATTCAAAATAAAGAAAATTTTAAAAATGTAATTTACTAAATAATGCTAAGTTGACACTTTTAATGCAACTTGTAATGCTTATTTGCATTAAAAGTGTCATTACTTACCAAAAGACACTTTATGACAACAGTCCTAATCATTCATGAAGACTCCTTCATGTTCATGACACGTCTTATGTCACGTTTATGACAGTTTCATGTCAGTCTTATGCACAAATAGAAGAACCTTCTGTATCTTGATTGCAACCACAATCTATCCATGTGTTTCTCTTAAAGAGTCAATAGACGAGTTAAGTTCATGTAAAAAGAAAGTTAATTAACAGTATTAGTAGGAAAAACTGTGTGCGTCGCTCTAACCGTCTCTTAGCTGACGATGCTGTATCTGACGGCTCTGCTGGTGTCGTCGGGTGCTGGTGTTTAGCTCGCTCCAGATGCTCCATGTAGCTGTGGATCATCTACAAAAAGCAAACGAGAGTTAGCTACGTTAAGACAATCCGGCAGAAACAGAGTGTCTTTAAAAATATAAGAATAGGGATGCGTCAGTAAACGATCTCCTGCTGCATGAAACGTTAAATCGCTCAGGCACAGCTTTGGCAAAAAAAATAAAGAAGTGAATAATAAATGAGACATGTGTGCTAGAAGTGTGCAGGTGACAGCTTTTATCTTTTTGTAACATTATTCAGATCAGCAGCAGCCGGCAGCTGAAACCTGAGAGCACTGGAGACTCGGATGCCTGCTGGCTATAAATAATGGAGAACTGACAGAGCGATCAAAGGCTCGGCGGCACCATCAGTCCTGTTCAGACCCTTCATGTTTATTTCATCCTCACCTTCCCCACCACCTCTGCAAAACGTCTCGGACAACGATCTCATTACGACCGAAATATGTTTTACTTCTACACTGAGAATATCATTTTCAACCTAGAAGGATTACCTTTCAAAAGTGTTCATTCTCCTTGATTAGACAATGTACCTTAACGAGGATTTTATGTGAGGGAGTCAAAACTTAGTTGTGCGTAACAGACACAGAAGGACTTCAATAAGCTTTGATTTAGATCAGGGTTTTTACCCCACAGGGGGCGCCAGAGTTCTACAGGGAGGGTGCAACATGAGAGGAAGAAAAAAAGAACAGAAAAAGTTACTGCAGACAATATCAACAAGACAAAATGGATGGGTTTTTAGTACCTAGAGCTACAATGAGTGAGGAGACAAAGTCTGAGCCAACAAAATAACTAAATAAAATAAAAAAAGAAGAATATATGATTATTTAAAGTTTGGATTTTCGTAGTCTGGATCTGGAAATGCTCAACTGCCACAGTGTGTCGTCCCCCAAAGGGTGCTAGCTAACAAAACTTTAAGAAGGCTTTTTAAAAGGCACAATGTTTAAAATCTATTAAAGAAGAAACAGAAGTGTGCAACAGCCATTTTAAGGATGTGTACATCATCAAGTATAAACTACAACAAAAGGTTTACTGAAACAAGAGCAGGAGTGGCGGTTTGGGGGTGACGAGTCGGAGCAGTTTTCCGTTTTCTTGTTCTAGATCACTCCATTGTACCTCTGGCTGTGTTTTTAAGGTCACTGAGCTAACAGAAAACAAACTTTTACTTTTTTCTTTCTTAATATTCTTCTCCAGCATTCCTTCCTAATCCACACGACCACATTTCCAGAGTTTCTCGTCCACCTAAAATTGACTGATTTAACCTTCTTTTAATGCTTCATCTTCTTATTAAGAATATAACTTCTTTTGTCTGTTTACTTAATGTGATTATTTGTAATGTCTGTGTCTATGTTATAAAGCATTTTGAGTTACCCTCGGCTCAAATTGATAAAATCTGATTGCGCCAACTCTTACCATCACCCTCATCTTTCGCTCGATTATTAGATTAGAGTTAGGACTCTGATTCTGTCAATTTAAATCATCATTACTTTAAGTCAAAAGAAAAATGTTGGTAAAATGTAAAAATTCCTTAAAAATAAAAGTTGACATTTTTTCCACGTTAGCTTACCTCAGTGTGTCTTTGATGAAGAGCATTGTACTCCCTCTTCAGTTCTGCTTCTCTCTCTTCAAATCTGCTTACTAAGAGAACAGAAAAAAAAAGAATATAAACATAGTGATTATAGTAAATATAAACCAGATTTACTGTTGATGTTTTATTATTTGTTCTCAGTGAGGCCCATAGTTTTATATGCAGGATTCAGTGCGGTAATTGTGATTCACTGTAATAGCAACGAGTTTCCAGCAGAGGGCAACAACGGACCACAAACATCCTTGAACTTTATTATGAGAACATGAGCAGCATGTTTTCTGAATGGACCAAGAGTTGTTAACATAAATCATGTCCTTCACAAGGTTCAGATTTAATTACATTTACATTTTACATGCTTGCTCGTATCATAGACTCTTCAGCTTCTTCATTTTCTTGTGAAAACCCCTCAACTGAGGACACTGGTGTCACATTTTCAATTTTAATTTGAGTTTTATCTTAAAACTCCAAAATAACTCACAAAAGTGTTTTTGCTTTTTTAATTATAGAAAGAAAAAAATCACAATGTACAGCAACAAAAACATAAGTAAAAACCTGATAAATAGTAGAAATGGATCAAAAACAGATGTTAGAAAACTGACTTACTTCTAGCCAGTGGAAAGCTTACAGATTCCTCTGGTGATCTTGCTTATTTTAAGGGGAACAGTTATTATTATTCATATGCAGTTTTACTAAAACACTGTCCCAGGACAACATCAGAACTGGCTGAATGCGTTGTGGCTAATTCGTAGCGTCTTGAGTAGAGCGGAGTTTAGGTTGAACGAAGCAGATGTTTGGTTCTGAAAGCATCAGCTGGAGTTACAGAAACTGAAATTCTGCGTGGTTTTGAGGAAGTGGGTGGAAAATAGCAGAGCTGAGAAAAAAACAAAACAAACTTTGATCCTAAATATAAAGGTGTGTAGAAGAAAAAGTGACCCCAGAAAAGTCCCCACATGCAAAGCAGGCGCGACAGCCAGCACATTACAGCGAACTCGAAAGTGGCATTTAATTTAGCTTTTTTTTTTTTTTTTAGTTAAAATGTTCCACCACTGGCACTATTATATATTTCCCAGACACATAGTTCCATTTTATAGCACAACCAAAAGTTGCCTTCAGTTGTTATAGAAATAGTAGTGGAGTTGAAAACAACAAGCAGCATTTCTCCTACGTACTTAGAAATGCAGCTATATCTGTCAATATACGAGCAAAAACTCACCAACTACTTCCTTTTGAACTTCAAATTAAGACTTTTAGTAATAGTTCACAGTTTAGCCAGTCATGCTGACAAAAACCCTCCATCCCTTCCAACCTTGGTATTTTTTCCATGACTAAAGTAAAGACTCATCATCTCCAGCTGAATGATTAACAGTCGGTGTTGAAGATAACAGCAGACTGTGGAAGCAGTGGCTCAAGACTTTTCAAGGAGTATCCTGAGGTAAACAAGTAGGTGTTGGGCGATGAATCAGAGGCACAACAGTCTGACTTAATCTGCTTGTCAAGCTTTGTGTCAATCTGTATTTAGGCTGGACACTGTTCAGCAACACAGACAGAGCAGTTTAGAGAAGTCAAAATGAATCCATGTAAGGTAGAGAAGCGGTGTATTTATCTGCTCAGAAAAGCAAACCTTAACTAGAGATTTAAATAGATCTTATTGAGGAAAAAAAAGGAAGTATCACATCAGAAGAAATGAAAAGCTAAATTTCCCCTTTAGCAAAACACTGCCAGCCAAATGTGGTCAAGCAAACGTCGTCAAGGGTGTGGTCATGCATCATGAGGGTTGTTTTTTTTGTTTTTTTCATGGTGTTTTTGGTGAAAACTCCATGACTACATTATACTTTATCCTCATCTTATACAATTTTCTGCTTCAGAAACAGTACACAAATAGTCACTGCTTGTATAAGAATCAGTCGTATGACAGCAGCCATTGTTTAAAGAGTCAAGCTGTCATTAGGAAGGAAAAGTAAAAGCAGTCAGAAACCAATTGTTTCCGGGCAGTGACGGCACCTTGATGATCGTTTCAGATCATCTGGCAAAAGCACTCTAGGATAGACGCTGCTTTGAGTCAAAGCTACCAGGGCGGCATCTAAAACCTGCAGGATGCTAGATTTCAAGGACTAGCATTGGAAACCCCTGCTTTCCTAGAACTAGAGACCAGATAGTTTGTATTTTCACAGTTAAGCTTACCTCCACTTGATTGCTGTGGACTGGGAACGTGCTTCAGTTCCACTGGGCTTAGACAAGCTTGGTGAACAAATATTGTGACAGAAAGGCCTAAACCAGTTAGAGAAGTAGTGGACTTACTCTGATCTGCATAGTTCTTTGTCTTTAGCTCTAGCTGCCGCGTGTGGGACTCCGAAGTTACCAGTCGAGACTGGAGGTCCTTTTTCTCTCCATCTTGGGAGTCTTCTAAAACAATGTATCTCTGCAGGAGAAAAACAACACAGCAGAGGCAGACATTTAGCATTTAACGCTGACAGGTACTGACAGGAGTAATATGACCCTCTGACCTTCCAGTGGCAGACTGGGTGATTAGTTGAGGAAGGCATGAAGAGGCACAAGAGACACTGAAAGTTGGGAGCTTTCAGTATCTCTTTGACGGTCTGGTGTGAGCTAAGCTTTGAGGGATAATGAAAGTACCTTCATATTTTGAAGGTATCTTCAAATACTCCAATGTATTTGAAGATACATCTTCAAATACATCAAATTGAAGATACTCGGGGTGTGTTCACACCTGATAGTCCAGTAGGCTCTGTTCGATTGGGTGGGCCAAAACTGGTGCGGTTCCCTTTCAAACTGTGTTGTGTCAAACAACTCAAACTCTGGCGCTGACCCAAGAACTACTAAAGGAAAGAACCCAGAAACCTCTGTAGAAGACATTGAGCACAACTTCCTAACTTCCTTCTTTGCAAAATATGGACAAAAATGGAGTAGCGTGAAATTTTAGTGGTTTTAGGATTTTTCTGAGACCCTAGGTGGACCAGAGTTTGCTTTTTTGGTCTACATAGGAGTTTTGATTGCGCGTTCACACTTCCCCAAACAAACTGCACTTTCTAGACAAACAGAGTTAATCTAAAGCGGATTAAGCAGGGCTGGTGTGAATGAACCCTTAATTCTAATTTGAAAAAAAATATATATATATTTGATTCCATTTTTGTTACAGCAGCATTATTTTTTAAAAGGCACACAATTCTTTCCAATAAGCAAAAATGTATAATTACACAGTGTAATAATATAGTTATTGTGTTAATAAGGTGAAAACAATACAGAGGAAGCTCGGCACCCATTTAAAAAAAAGAATATATTTCTTTTTTAAAAGAATTTTTTTTTCTTTTTGCTCAGACAGAAGTGCTGAGCAAAAAGGAGATGAAACAACATTTCTAGCTGTTGTTGTACGGGTTAAATCTGACTCTTGTTTGGTGAGTTTGCATTGATGGATCATCTGATAAGCTGAGTCAGGTGTCTGTCGCTTCGCCTGTAAACGGAGTCTTGTGATGCTGGTGGTCTCTGTGGACAAGAAGCCCTGCAGTCTGTGCGCTGAGTCAGCAGTTATCACCTGGGCATCAGATAACAAAGCAGATCCTTCTTTATGTGGCCAACACACACAGAGGTTTCACATGGACGTGTTTTGTGAATCGTCTTATTTTAGGAATCGTCTAGAAAACATGACTCTGCCCAACGGCACAAACTTGAAAAGTTCAACTTTTGGCCTAAATGAGTTTTTGAAGGCATAGGTACAGTGTAAACTTTAGACATAAGGCATTATGGAAAAGTATTCACACTCGCCAAATCAAAATTTGTCACTTTGTAACAACTGACGTCAATGTAGATCCACTGACACTCAAATTCAGCCAAACTGCATGGAGAACATCTGTAACAACAGCTTCTTAATTGGATTTAGCTGTGGACTTTGGTTAGACCATTCTAGTAAATATGGATAGATTTCATTCAGGGGCATCGGAGTGAAAGGGGCTGGAAATAAATGCATGCCACACATTTATCAGTGAAATTTTCTTCCACTACACAATTAGGTGCTACTTCACATTGCTTTGTCACATAAAATACCAATAATATACATTAAAAATAATTCTGTATTTTTAACATTACGTGCCCAGTTAAATCTACTAAGAGCTTTATAATAAAATTTTTTAAAATGACTAAACATAAGAAGAGTTTTGATGGTTAACGTTCTAACCAGGGTTTGGCGATAAAATCAATTTATCGATTAATTGTGGAAAAATCAAGACTTCACCCCCAATCCAACTGAATATTGGATTAAAAAAAAGAAAAATAATCATATTTCTTTAAGCCATATTATCCAGCAGTAGCTTGAACAAACCCCAATGACTTGACAAGAAAAATATAAATATAAATACAATAGTGACACCATAAGCATTAAATATGGTTTATTATTGTCACACTCCCAGCATCGACACATTCACCAGGCTAGCTCTGACTTGCTGCTCTCTGACCACGCTGCTCCTCATATGACCCAAGAAAAGGGCTGGTGTGTGTGTGTGTATCGGTGTGTGTGTGTGACTGCGCTCCAGAGAATAAGTGTTCCAGCATTTTAGCATCCTCTCTTCCCCCACACACTGCATGTATAATGCTCTCTTTGTCCCCCAGAGCCACCACACACTCACAAACACACCCCCACACACACACACGCCCTTCCAGAACAAGTGTGTGCACTCCCGCACAGACAGGGCTCCACTGTATCGGCACTCAATTGACAGAGAGTGAAATCAGCTTCTTTCAGTGAGTTTGGCTGCAGATTGCTGTTGGAACATTCGTGGTAGCTTGGAGTGGGAGGTCTCTGACATCTGAACCAATAAACTGACAACACTGCACGCCTCTTTACTAGTTTCACTGTTGCAGGATGCAGAAATGAGACATGAAAAAAAAGAGTTGAAGACCACCTGGTCTAAGGGAAAGATGCTAGAAAATGGTCCAGCATTCAGAGGGAAAACATGTAGCAGGGTTTCTTCTTCGTGTAATTGATGGTGGTGCACCGTCGCAGAAAAATAGAAGCCACGCAAGGTTTCCCCCAGAAAACTTGCTAAGCCCGGTGGGTGGGGCGCTAGAGCTGTCATTTGTCCAGCGGCCCGTCATGTTTTTGAGTTAAAAAATGTTTAAAGTTGACAGAAAATTTGAAAATATCACTCCACAATCATGTTATTGAAAGATTAATACCTGAACACCAACTATAAAGTCTTAAAAAATGATAAACATTTTAAAAAGACTTTAATAATTAAGCAATGCTTAGCCTGGTGGGGGCACAAGTAAAGCCTGGTGGCCTGCCAGGCTTATAATACACTGGGGGAAACCCTGCCACCACATCTTCAGATGAGTTACAGAAGGGAAAGAAGCCACTGCTTCAACCAGATCGCATCAGACAGATATATAACTTCTTCTTTTTTTTTTCTTTTTCTAAAGCCCCTGAATCTTGTCTGGTCAATGTGAGAGAGTACATATTAACTCGACTTGTATGAAAAATAACAGTTTTTAATCCAACATTAGAAAAACTGGGTGATTTTAGACTTCTCCATCAGCTGTTTGTTGCAGAACTTATCCAGCTTTGATAAGAACCTATTGTGTAAATTATTCTGTAAATTAAAGCTGCAGCACCAAGTGGCGATGGGGTGACCGGTTAGTCAGTCACATCCAATGTCCATTTATCAAAGGTTATGTTCTAGTTGCAACTAGAACATAACCTTATTACTTTGAAAACAAACATCTGAAACTGCTGTGATAATGCAATAATCTTAATGCAATATTTTCTAACAAAGAACTAAAAGATGAGATTGCTTGTGGTTCTCAAACTAGAGAATTACATTATATTCAATTGATATTTACTGGCTGCCTAAGTTAAAGCAACGAGCCTGGGTGGAACTGACAGCATGCAGGTTTTTTGGACTTCAATGTTTTATTTTGTTTTACATATTCATAGAAAGAAGAGAGCATGGGCAGATACATTAGTGGGTGTCAATATAATTGAGTCAAAAGAGTGACTCTATAGAGTCAATCACAAAATAACTCATTAACGTTTCGTTCATTCTATGTTAAACGTTTGCTGTTCGTTAAACTGCATGTATGCAATTGTCGGTGACATTACAGGTCAAATCATGCAGTGTGGTAAATCTGTATGTCCAACTTGTACTACATGCTAAGATGCTGTTTCAGGTCGTCGCAGCAGAGACTTTGGCTAATCTGCTTTGATAAAGTCTAACTGAAATTTCTGCCAAACAGCCAAAGAAACTGACAGCCAGAGTAAAGCTGCGTGCAGCACCAAGATAAATATTTTGAATTTGGTTCAATCTGTCCTTCATAAAAAGATACAGCGCATAAAAACCTCAGTTACTGCTACGTTGTGCTGGTCTCGGGCCCCTAACCATATTAATCCGCCTGTCTAAAGTTTAAGCAGACTGCAATGAACGGTTATCAATCAGATGATATTACACAGAGAAGAATGTCGTCTTTTACGAGCCGACAAAAGGCCTCAGGGAAGTTCTGTTTTTCCTTAAGAATTTCCTGCCGAGCCTTTTCCTCTCCTCCACTGAAACAAATCGGTCAGGAGACGTAGTCCTCTGGCAGGGAGCGGCGAGCGGCAGCAGCGTTTAGCCAATAAACTGTTTGGTCGGCAGGATTAATCGGCTGCCGGGATGCTTTTCTTTAGCAGGGACAAAAAAACGCTAGTCCGAGTTGCCAGGGAATCAATTGGTAAAAGACTTGAAGTCGTAACTGAGTTTAAAGCTGGTTTTACGTATATCTTGATTCTGGGATGCTGATTACAAAAAGCATGAAACGTTTTTCTATGTTTTATTTGTTAAGGTAACTAAAATCATGCCTCATGAAGACATCCTCAAACTGCTGGCAACACTATGTGTCATCCTTGTGTCAAAGTATTAAACATTTTTGTGCAGGATTTAGGTTGTAACCTCTCAGTCTGCAGCCTGTGTGCAGATATGATCAGAGGTTTAACAAACCAGAAGTTTAGTGAGCATTTCTGTCAGCAGCTCTGAAAGTGAAGCTCATGAGGAAGTACAAAGAAATGGGAACTTCTTCCCTGATATAGTCATAATAGCATCATCGGCTAAAAAAAACAACAAAACACTACATATGGGTTTTATGTGGGCGGTCCCTTTAGAAATAAAGTTGGTAAGATGACCAACGGCCCTGCCCTCTTAATTCCCTTATAATTCAATATTTAATAATGAGTCACTATAATGCCAGGTCTACCCTTAGTTCAATATGGAGAAGAACAATTAGTGCTGTAGATCTGATCTTTGCTAACTTTCATATTCTAACATTTTATGCTGGTGAATTAAAGTAAGAGATGAAGTTCCCGATTGTCTCCAACTCATCTTCTGCACACAGATTGTCCAGAATATGAGATTTTATGTCTCAACATGAAATGTAGTATATTACAGATGAGCTGAGAAATTGACCGCTGTCCAGAATCAGACAATTTTCAGCCTGACCAGTCCTGAGCGGTCACAAGCTAGTCAGAAACTCAAAAATCCTATCTTTTTCTAGTCCGCAAACACACCACACGCTAATGCTAACACTTTGTACAAGACACAATCTTCAGTATGGAAGTTGTCACTGAAAGAAAAACTTTCAGCATTCTCAGTTTCGGTGAGCTCAAGTTATATTGAACACAAAGGGTGTAGAGCAAAATGTACTTTTTACAAATACATGTCGGCTTTTTATTTAAGCTGCTACCTCGAATTCAGGAGACAAGAAAAGTGAACATCTTCAAGAAGAAGTTGGCGTTTTCATTCTTTTGAGCTTTTAGTAACCAAACAGAAGAAAGCAATTGATGTTTTTAATCCGGAATGATCCTATTTATGCACTCCTTTCATCTTAACCTCCAATCAACATAATAACCAACAGAACTACTTTAATTAAAGGTGATGGATTTCACACGGCAACCTGATAGGAAAACATTTCCACACTGGTACAGACATGTACAGGTCTGTCTAAAATCTGTGCCAACATGTTGTAGCATGAAATACATTATGAAGAAACTACTGTGTGGCGTGTCGCACTTGGTATTCAACAACCAAGTGTTACTGCAAAACACAACAAAACGACTACACTTGAATATTCATAAAGCTCTGGCTGTGTAAGCTCTTGCCAAATTTACTTAAAAAAAAAAAAAGCTAATGGTTTAAGCTTAATCACAGATTTGTTAGGAGAAGAAAGACATTTGATTGAGTTCAAATACAATGAAGTCCAGATTTTATGACAATTAAAGTTTTACTACAAGCTAGCATCTGAGTTTTAGTGCTTTTTAAATAAAAACAGAACCTTAAAGGAATACTTTCTAATGAAAAGACATTTGAGTCAATAAATCGTTACATTCTGGGGATATTTTTATATGTACGGTAGTTTCAATTTTGGCGAGTGAAAGCTCAAGTGGTGCAAGAGCTGCAACTACAAAACCTAACAGAGTCAGGTAGCTAGCCTGCAGTCCGCTGCTTAACAGACGGGTCACTGATGTTAGCGCTCCTTCAGTTTCAGCACCATGATTGTTTTTTTTTTTGTGGCTGGAAATAGCTCCAAAAAGCTGAGTCGACAAGATGTTTCATGAGATTTAAACAGTTTTAAAAAACCTTTTTGTACTCTGATATCAGTAACCGGTAACTTGGTCATGTTGTGTTTCTGATGTACTAAAGACATTTCATGGTGAAACCATAGATTTTGTTTGTTTGTATTGGATGCTTTCCTGCATATGTCGTTTTTACACCCACTTCTTTCGCTTTTATGATCAGTTCCATGTATCCATGACGATCACAGTGTTGTCTGTGATGCAGGTGAGCAATCAACTTCATTCTTCAAAGAATGAAGTTGATTGCTCAATCAATTCTTTGATTGAGCAATCAATCAAAGAATTGATTGCTCAATTCTTTGATTGATCCTGGAAACTTCCCAGGATCAAGTTACCAGTTGATCCTGGAAACTTGATCAGTTTCCAGCATCAAGATGTGTCACGGTTTGCAACATCTGTGGTTTGAAAACTAAACTAAACAAAAAAACTTTCCGTTGTAGTTTCTACAGAGTGAATTCTTCATAATGTGATGCCACAGACAGCGCTAGGTTTTTCCCGACTGTAAATATCGAAGAGTTGTGCTCCACCTGCTCCACCTCTCGCTCTGTTCAGTTGGCCGGTTGAAGGGGTCACATTCTGTTAATACTTTCACTCCAATTGAACAAATAAAAAGCTGAAATATTGTCAGTTGACTCCGATTTTTGTCCAAAAATCCAAAATAAACATATTACAGTTGCAACGATTAAAATATTCCATCTTTTAGCAACATTAGAAATTATTCTTTCAATTCAGAAAACAAACAAATAATGCTGTCCAATTTTAAAATGGTTATTTAAATACTGCGATATTGTGGATATTTTTGCTCAAGGTTACGAGATAATCGGATCATCACATTAATAAATCAATATTTTAAATCATCAATTTAGTAATCAATTAGTCGTTCAGCTAACAAAAGACATTTTCTGGAAGAACAACATATTTTGAGCAACAACTATGCCAAAATTGAACAAAAACATTATTTACATTGTGATTTTAAGACAAGAATGTTAAAACTTTTGTCTGTAAAAATGTTCTAGAATCCCTCAAGTGGCACAGTGTTAGCGTCACCTGGTTAGCATACAGGGAAGGAATGTATTTTAGGCAATAAAATTGTTTTTAACTATTATTTAAAAAGGGAATTGAAATATGTTCATTCTTAATGTATTTCTAATATTGTATAAAATAAGTCTAAGTGATTAAATGAACAATCTAAAGAATCTGTCCTCTACTTTTATTCAAATAGTCGGTTAATCGTCAGGAAAATCGATTACTAAAATAATTGTTAGCTGCAGCTCAAAAACTTTAGAAAGATCGGCGCTTGATACTGCAGATGTCTTGCAACCCAATCTCTCCGATAATTATATCACCCTGTATCATCATTACAAAGTCACTGTGTGGATAACATGGAGGAGCAGCTGAGCATCTGTCAATTAGTAATCTGATGTCGTGGAAACCCTGAAACCTGCTGAGCCGTGGCCAACAGGTAGTCAGGCGGTCCAAACGAGTTCAGGTGGAAATGAACTGCCCGTGCGTTTCAGATTTTAAAACTCTGTGAATCTGTTGCCATGGGAATTTGCGGTGAATCACTTTTACAGAGTTTACTCAATTAAAGCTGGGACAATATTTATAGAGTTGGAACCAGGCGACCTGTTGTTCCTTGTGGTAAAGAACAGAGCTCAAGTCTGACAGTGTGTCTCCATGCAACCATAAAGAGTCTCTGTATCCAATATAATCATAACTTTGCTAATTGGGACCAATTTCTTGGTGGTTTTTCCCATTAACTCTAAGATAAAGACACCATCTATGAAAAAGGAAGGAGAACAAACTGAAACTTTCAATTCGTTTACATCACCAAAGAAGCTAAATGGATACATTTAACTTTAGCTGCGTTTCCATTGACTACGTAATTTGAAATTTCGCAAATAAAATTGCTTAATGGAAACACTCAAATTTGAAACGTTTTGGTGCTAGGAAGAGGCAGTGTTTTTGGCCGTGTCAAAATTGGTTTATTTCGCGAAACTGCAATGCAAACGCTTTTTTAGCGCCACACAAGTCACAGGATCAACAATTGGACGTTGCCGCTGGCGCAAACCATGAAGAAGAAGATGACAGGATACTTCCTGTCATCTTCTTCCATAATCCATGCATAATTCCATGCGCCATAATCCTCCATGTTGGAGGATTATGGCGCAGCATGTTTTTGAAGACTCATCGCGTGAACAAACCTATTCACGCGTGGTTTTAATTGCATTTCTTATTTGATGGAAACACCACAATTGCGAAATTGGATTCTTTTCTTTTACATTACTGGAATATTAACAAAGTTTTGCACACATTTGCAATGGAAATGAAGCTGATGGTGCATAATAAGGTTCAGAGTTCAGATTTTAAGGCACGGTTTGATTCATTTCAATCAGGAGAAACAAAAAAAAAAATGTATGTTGTTCTCACTTTATGCGACAACGAACAATAAATATAAAAATAAATTGATGCTCTCAAAAAGCGACTATTACAGAAGTCACGGCAGATTTGGCTTGATTTTGTAAAATGACAAAATCACTGATAATAAAACAAACATCAGGGTTGCACAACAATAAAGCCACTTGAAATGAGTCAGAGTTCTTCAGAAATATTTAAATACACTGTTCACACATTTGTTTGTAAAAAAAAAAAATATATATATATATATATCATATATATATCAAAAATCCTGAATATGGACAGTCCAATGCACTGTAAAAGCACATCTTGGATTTGAACTCTTCTCTGAATAACCAGTGATGTTTACATTCCGGCTGACGTGGTTTAAGGCGAGTTATTACACTCCGTTGTAGGCCAAACTGTGACTCTCATCGCTGTATAAAAACGCTTGTTTGGTTCACATGACAGCAGAAGAGGTCAATACATTTGAAAAGAAAATCGCAAGAACTCTAAATGTTAGTCATCCACCTGGTTTTGGCGTTCTCAGCCGACGCCCAAAGAGGCATGCTGAAGGGCTGCCTGAGCAGCGAAACGTGACAATACGGCCTCCTGTCTGTCAAACGGCTACAGGCGAGTCCAGAGGACGCTCGGAGACACACAGGCGTCTGCTACTGTTTCAGAAAGCTAATTTCAGTTCACTGCGTCAGCCATGTTTCTTTCCCCGATGACACATGCTGAAGTCTGACTGCAGGTCAACCAGATGAAATAAAATGAATTGGTATTGAATTCTGGCCGTCAGATGTCTATTTGTGGAACATATCAACAAAACAGTGCCGTGCCACTCTTAAATCTCTCAGAGCATCAACCCATGTGTAACAGGGGGAGTCAAACTCATTCTTGTTTTGGGTCAAATCAGGATCCTGGGTTTTCTTAAAGAGCAAGAATGTATCGATAAAACCCGTTCAACTGTTAAAATATTAACAAGTAGCTGTCTTTGCATGTTTAAGTAGCTCCTAAAATTACACATCTTTACACACTGTTCAGTCCCTCCTTGATTTTGTGATTTTTTTTTTTTTTTTTTGGGGGGTGGGGGCAATAAAATCACAAATTTTGTGGAACTAATTCAGAAATATTTTAAAGAAATTTTGCAATATTTACGTTCATGTGTGATGTTAATTTTGACTTTTCTAATCGTCACACCGATCACATCAAACATCAAATGAGACTGAGGCAGCGGTGTCATAAAAGTACAAAATACTGCCACCCACAGGTGGGAGTCAGTGGTCGGTTAAAAACCCAATGTTTTTGACCACTTTTACGGAAAACTTGCAGTTAGGCGTTAGTGAGAAAAAATGTGGGAATCTGTTTATTTTGATAAACACAGGAAACTGCGAGGACTGGTTGATGTAATTTGGCACCAGGACTCTTGAGGCCACACAAGAAGCTTTGCGAGGGCCAGATTTGGCCCCCGGGCCTTGAGTTTGACACATGTGATGCATAACGTCTAATAATGATAACCTGAGATGACGTGCAGTTTCTGTTTGAAAACCATCCAATGTGGCTGAATTCAAACATTTTTACACGGCAATATGGGTTTCAATAGCTTTTTCTTCTCCACAACAAAAACTAATTTTCAGTGTCTGATCTCTCAAATTTTGTTTGATGATCACAAAGTGAAAGTGCAACTTTCACTTCAGAGTGAAAGGCAGCAGAAACTAAAATTACACCAGGCGATACAGCAAGACGTCCAATCAGACGTCTAATCCTGTGATCAGATCAGATGGCTTTTACGCTAAAAATCTGATCTTTTTAGCAGGTCGTGATAATAACACTCTTCTGTGAGGAAGCTCTTACTAAGAGGTAGAAAACTATCTATTTCAGTGAGCTAAAACGTGTTAGGTTATTTTTGTAATTAAGAAGGAATGAATTACAGCCACGTTTCTCTGTTTTATCCAACAGAGCGAATCCTGTTCTCCAAAACCAGAGCCGCTATAATCTCAGATTACGGCTGTTTTCCTGTGACTTTTTAAACCACGTTCTGGACTTTGGCGATTTCCAGCAGGAAATCTGTGATTTCATGTGGGGTGCTTTTGGTTTGGTTGTTGGGGTTTGTGCCGCTAGTGGCCTTTATTGATAGTAACGAACCACCATAACACCACAAGACACACACCTACCATCTAATATGTTGTGAAGCTCTAATGTGACCGAAACAAAACAGGACGCTGTAGGCAACCTATGAGGTTTTAAGAAATAGCTGCATGTAATTTTCACAAGAGAATTATGTATTTATTCCCCCTCTTCAAAAGTTTGTTTTATATTATGTTGCCAGCTGTGCATAAATCGAATAGGCTGCCAAATAAACTAATTTCTGACTGATTTGCAACAGTTTAAAGGAGCATAGATTTACTCACACCTGTGATTGAGGAAAATTTCAACCTGCTGAGCTGTAATTGTGTAAACAAGACTGTCCAATCAGAGTCAAATGTTTCTGTTTGCCTCATTCCGCACCAGACTGTCTGACAGTACTGCAGACTTTATAAAGCTTTATTCCCCTTCAGCTTTGTACTTTGGTGTGTGTGCAACTTAAACGATGGTTCACAAACAGTTAAAACAATCACAATGCGATTTTATGTGAAAAATAAATAAATCAATCAACGCCAGAGGAAGGCATTAATCTTTCCACGCTAAACTGCATAATCCCAGCCTTTTAATCTATAATCCCAGCACCAAATTAGTTTTTGGCGGTGTCGCGGTGCAAGCCCACCTCCTCTGCGTGTTTCCTCAGCGCTTTCTCCCGCTCGTACTGGGTGACGAGCTGCTCGTTGTCCTCCCTCAGCAGCTCCAGCTCCACGACGTGCTCCTTGTTGGCGGCGAACACCGAGTCCAGGTTCTCCAGCAGCCCGACGACCAGCGGCATCAGGTCCTTCACCACGTCCTCGTCGTACTTCTCGATGAGCCGCTCGAACTCTCGGTAGATGGAGCTGGCCAGACCGGCGACCCGCTCGGACATCACGTCCGAGTCGCCCGAGTCGTCCTGGTAGAGGACCACGTCGTCCAGCTCCATGTTTGTTTGTTTGTTGTGTTTTTAAGCCTCCACTTCTTTCCCAGCTAACGTTATGGCGCTAGCCGCAAGCTTGCTGACCGGGAGGCAGCTCGCTTTTATACTTTAATACAAGTGTTTCCCCCCCAACTATAACATGGCTCCAAAGTTGTTTCCTGCCTAGAGGAGACGTTGTTGGTCACAAACAAAGTCCCTACCCCTTTTTCGTTGTGACGGCTGACTTAGGAGCCGTGCTAGCCGATTAGCTCGCGGTGTTGAAAAGTCTTTACTTGGCTCCTGATTAGTTTCCCTGTCCAACAGATGAGCTCCCTGCTGCGGCGTTCACGTGCTGTCGGGATATGTGGGAACCCGCAGAGCCAAACTATCAACAAAGCGGAAAAAGTGCACAAAGTACTAAACTACCTGATCCAACCGTCACGGATACAATTAAAAATGATTTTCTATTTTAATGTTCAGATATAGCCAGGTGACGATGAAGTGACGTTTGGAAGGCGGGGAGAAAAGTACGTATAAAAAAATAAAAGCCGTGGGATCAAGAAGTTCAAGATATTTTCTAAAATATCAGCTGTATCTCGATCGTTTTTTTTGGAATATAGTTTTCTGATTTTTACATAAAATTTAAGTTGCAGTACAACTATGCTATATATTTCAGCTAATGTCCTAGCTTAGTTATAGCCTATATTAAGACAAGAGTGGGTGTATTTTTAACTGCATAACTTTCGAGCACTGTTGTTTACGTCGTCTGTTTTGAAATAGGGATTTCCCAGCATCCCTTGAACATATGTGCTGGTGACTGAACTCTATCATGACGTCACGTGCTGCAGCGCACAGGGTGGGTTATTTTTTTTATTCCGAAAAACGGTGAGATTAGCCTCCCTAAATAATTAGTGAGCTGCAGGAGTATTCAAACCTCATGAACTTTTTTAAAAAACATATTTTGTGACATGTTAAAATTATACTTCAGCCTTTTTTAAATAAAAAAAAATTAAAAAGTAGAAATCTGAGAAAGTATGGAGTGTATTTGCATTCACTCCCACTCTCAGCACTGTGCAGCCTCTATACAATGTTCTTCTTCCAAGACTTCAAGGGCAGTGAATACTGAGACCTGAAACAAGCAGATTGTGTATACTTCACAAATGCTTTTATTTGCTTTCAGCTTTCAAATGCATTCCTAAGAGGGTATGAAATTTTTTTCTTGAAAAAGAATGGCAACATCCATAGCAAGCAGGTAGAGTCCACAAAAAAAAAAAGCACAATCTTTCGACTTTTTACTTTCAGTCATGTTAGAGTTTAACCCAACTGCAGTTCTGAACTTTACTTAGTGTGTTTGGGTTTCATTTTTATATATATATATATAATGCATAGGCACTGTTCACCCTGATGTTTCAAAACATTAAAACAAATAAAATCACAAGACATTTCTATCTACAGTTCACAAACACAACAATACGAATACCCTAATTTTTTCCAATCAGAAAGCTCCAAAGTCGCCCTTGGCAACAAGTCAATCTTCATCTTAGCCATTGACACAAAAACCAAAAACACTGACATCACAGCTGAAATGCTCCACACTGTCACATTGTATGCTCAACATTCAAATATGATATACAGTCACTCATGGAGCAACTTCAAATAAAGCAACAAAAAAAAAAAAAAAAAGAATTCTTGCATTAAATAATTTTTAAAAAGTGCATGACTCTGTGCTTCCATGGGTTTTCCTTTTTACAAATCAGGCAAAGCTCCGCAGATCCCATCAAAATCAAAATCCAATGATTGAATAATTTAGAAGCTCAATTAAACAGGAACTTGACTAAACACGATATAAAGTAGTAGCTGGGGATCGCAGGTTGGGAATTAGTTGGAACCTGGATCGGATGTAAACACGCGAGTAAAAGTCGTCTTGGAGCGCGGACGTGAAGAAGGAGAACCCCCCAACCTATTTTTTTTTTAAATTTTTTTTTTAGTGCACCTCACATAGAAATGTGCGGGTTGTTGCTTAGCGATGACGGGCAGAGGGAGAAGGGGCCGTCGCTGCACAGGCTGTTCAGGGCTCGGAGCACGGCGTCGGGCATGTGATCCACCAGCATCCTGGGGCTGATCAAGATGCTCCGGAACGCTGTTTCGCTGGACCAGTCGGCACGGTACCGAATCTGGGAGAAGCAGGATCTGTGGAAACGAAAACAAATGAAGAACAAGTTGTTTTATTTTTGCTTGTTTTTTTAAGTTGGTGCTGTGACGGAGGAACAAGAAGTGTTCACATGACTGTCAGCATCTCTAATCACCCGAGGCTGGAAGCTCTGCTGGAGACGACAAAGAAGCAAAAGACAAACTGGGGCTTTGATAAGCAAACATTTGGACAAAGCGGAGCATTCAATATAAGAGGTTTCTGTGGGTTTCACCAAATAAAATGTAAGACTTTTTAAGACAACTATGAATGGAATGTAAGCCCTTTATCTCCACGGAAATGTACGAACGTCGTAGAGATAAATTTGCACTTACCCATGATAGACGTAAAAAAAAAAAAAAGCTAGCTTGGAAAGGAATATTAGCAGCTATTTCCCGTTAGCCTCAGAACTCAAAGGAGGTGTCTCAAGACAGAAAATCCTGCAAGAAAATTAAGTTGTCCTGCCAAGGCAAAATTGAAGATATTTGATTAACAATTTTTTTTTTATTTAAGACATTTTAAGGTCTTATTTTTAGATAGATGAATTTGCAACTTTTTAACGACGCGAGGCACGCCGATGTAACCTGAAGCAGCCCTGCCATTTTGACTATTCTTTAAATAAATTGTTTTATTAAAAAGACAAACAGAGATTAAAGTTTTGGAGGAATATAAACAATGTTCTATCTAAAAAAATAGCACTGTAAAACTTTACAGAATTAAAAATTTCCCCGTGATATAACAATGCTGTGCCTTGTTGAAGCATTCCCATTATTATCACATTTGGTTATGTTTCATAAAAAAAAAATTAAAAAAAAACTTTCATGTATTTTGTGGGAAAGTTTTATGAGTTAGACCAAAATAAAGCACATCATAATCGTTAGCTGGTCGAAAAACTGTGCATATTTGCACATCCGGAAGGGGTGATTACTTTTTGAACTCATTCAATAATAACCTCTGCAACGCCAGAGGTTATTGACAAGTCGAGTTATGCTTCCTACATGAAGGACACGGAGCGTTTCAACCACATTAGCTTGTGTTATCTTAAGTTCAAGCACCGAAAGCAGCTCAAATTAAACTAGCCGAAGCAGATTTCATCAAGAGGAAAGATGGCACAAAGGTGTCAGCTGAGAAGGAAATTATGTCATTTGAGGTGTCAGCTGATGTGTACAGTAAGTCCTGATATGTGAGCGTATCAAAATATAAACAATAGAACTACTGTAGTGTAAGATGAATTTAAAGTTTTGGTGCCATGACTTGAGTGTTTAGCAGGGGATTATATCACATATCAAAATAATAAGTATTCATACCCACTGGGCTTTTTTTTTTTACATTCTGTCTCACCAACACCACAAACCTTTGTGTCTTTTATTGTGGTCTCATCTGTCAGATTGAGACAGAGCGCTGCTAAATACCATAATGGATAATAGGGATGAAATTATTTATCTGATTAATCGATTCCTGAAACAATGGTCAACTAATTTAGTGCTCAATTAATCGTTAATTTACGAATATAGATTTTTTTTTAAATAGGCATTTTGCTAAAATAACAACATTATCAGAGCAGTAATTAAGCCAAAACTGTACAAAAAAAATTATACAGTTTGCATTTAAGATAGAAAAAAAAAAAAACTTTCTCTGTAAATATTTTATACCCACAACTCCTCAGGTAGCATAGTTAAAGCTTCACCTGGTTCAAATTATTAAAATAAATGCTGTTAAGCATCTTTTGCTGTCTAATTCTTAATAACTACTACTACACTATATTGATGAGTCAAGCAGAGCTTTAAACAATCTGATGTCAAAAGTATTTTTATCGCTGCAGATGAATCCTTTGCTACAAATGATCAAGTGTTCACTACAGGAAAGCTGCTAAAACAGTTATTTTCTTACTTACTAAAGGAATTGAACTGCTTTGCATTTAAGGTGTTTTTAATGTTGCGTAAGAAAGCTTAAAAGAAAAATCTGCAGAATACGGCAATTTCTTTGTACCCGATTAATCGTCTGAGTAAACGATTAATCAATAACTAAAATAATCGTTCGTCGCAGCGCGCAGAAACTGACCTCCGCGACGGCCCGTCCTCCGTGATGTACAGCATGCGCCCCGGCGGGAAGAGCGGCAAGTGCGCGGCCGTGTGGGCGGGGGAGTCGTCCGACGCCAGGCTCTGATAGGACGAGGAGTGGCGGATCACCAGCGACTCCTCCCCCAGCAGCGGCTGGCTGAGCTGCTCCTCCCTCCTGCTGTCCATCTCGGTGGGGAAATCGTCCGGGTCCCCTCCAAACAGCTCATACCAACACCCCTGCAGCAGGATGCGGTACTGCAACACACAGACAGCGGCTTCAGACACGACCAGGTCGGATTCGGGGCACAGAAACGTGCGACAGAAACGTGCGACAGCAACGCTCCGAGTTGAGACTCACTTTGGGCTTATTGCAGTTTGTGACTATTTTCAGTATCCGTCTCTTCAGGTCCTCCATGTTGGGGATGCTCAGTCTGTGAAACAGGAATAGCTATTGATTCCGTCGTGAAGTCCAGCAGAACACAACAGCAGACGATATAAGGTCTGTACACGTTTCCCACAGCAAAGTTCAAGAGCACTTCGTAAGCATTTTCAAAGTAAGCTTTCAAACTTTTCCACACTTTGGAGATTAAAAGAAATACAAATGAACAAAAAAAGGCAGTTTCAATTCACTCTCATAAATCATTTATTACAGTTTCTGACAATGTTTTGTGCTAGTATTCTGTAGGGACAAGGGAAATATAGCAAAATTGTATTTTTTTTAGGCATGACTGAACAAAACACTAATTTAAACAAAACATCGTCAATGACTTCAAGCACCTGTATGAACCCTGATTATAGTAATTTATTACCTAGGAACCAGATCCTTCCCCAACACCACAGACACCACAAAGTCTTTGGAGTATTCAGCCAAGGCTTTACTGCACACAGAAAATAAAAAACATGTAAGTAAGAACATCTATGTCAGCAATAATCAATGTTTTTCCCCCCAAAAGTTAAAGAAAGCGAAGAATAAATGGGGAGACGGAGTCCTGTGAAGTCGTGCTTTACCTCAGGAGGCCCCCTGGTGGTGAGAACGAGTAACACTGCAGGGTGGGGAAGGAAGTGCGCAGCAGGATGGCCAGCAGGGCGGCTGTGCCGGCCCCCAGACTGTGACCGGTGACCACCAGCTTATACTCCTACCATTACAGCGACACACAAACACACCGTTTACACAAATCCGACAAACAGATACAACTGTATTGGCTCGATGCGTTCAGAGCCTTAATATAAATTAATCTTTCACTGCAGTAGCACAGTCTCATAAAATTAAATAGGAAAAAGGGGGGAAATATATATGTATTGTTTTTTTTGCTTTTTTTTTGTAAAACCAAGCAATGAAAGTGTAGAAAAACACTTTTGTTAAGTAAGTGGAAGAACCTGTGATGCTGCGGGCTTCACAGCTAGAAGAGTGGGAACATATGGACTGTTTTTGGTTCATGTTAAAAAATATATATTTAAGTTTTTACTGAGAAG
Source organism: Brachyrhaphis terrabensis (assembly GCA_903067065.1). NCBI lineage: Eukaryota > Metazoa > Chordata > Actinopteri > Cyprinodontiformes > Poeciliidae > Brachyrhaphis > Brachyrhaphis terrabensis. Next base: position 36,694 of record CAEGAG010191216.1, read on the forward strand.
CCTATGAAAAAAAAATCAGATTTATTTTGCCCCCCGTCAGTTGATTCGGCCATTTTGGATCCTTATGCTGCAAAACGGCAGCCATGACGACCCATTTTCAGATGCAGACTCAAAGTCTCCTCGGATTTTTTTATTTATTTATTTTTTTATGTTTCCAGGGCTTTTGGAAGATAAACTGTCCCACATCACCACAGGTCATACACTCCACTAAACATATTTGGAAAGTTAGGACAGAAAAGTTATGTTTTTTATTTTCACTCGTTACCGGGGCAACGGAAAAGGCCTGGTTCAGGATGCCATCGTTGACGAGCTTCTTGTAGATGTAGCCCGCCGCCTGGCACATGCCCTGCCGCAGATATGTTTACTTATTCACTATTATTATTTGGTTATTTACGTGTTTTTTAGAGAAGACTAGCTGTGATCATGCTAACGGCTAAAGGTGCAGTTGGAATGTGCCTCACCTTGTGAGCATAACAAGCTCCAGACACGCCTTCGACTGGCAGGTTCTCACACTCAGCAGACAGGTCTGTCAGAACATCCTGCAGGGAAAAACAAACAAGAAACATAAAAGTTTTTTTTTTTTCTTTTAGTGTTTAATTTTTTTTTTGTGGACGACCAAAGTCGAAACAAGATTTAACCTTCTGCATCGCCACAAACACCTTTCACATAAACACAATCTAATTATAGGCACGCACAGATGCATGTCAGGATACAAACGAGTCTCACTTCCCGTTTTCGTCTTTTTTCCTCTTTGTGATTCTAGCAAATGTTAATATTTCAGAGAGAGAGATGTTTCGGTTCACGGCAGTCCGTCTTTCAGAAAAACAAGGAAGTGATTCTGAAACCGAGGATGGAATGTTTGACCTCTTTTCTCGCCAAAACAGCTCAGATGAATGTAAACAACCGACTCGGTCATGGTAACGAGTTTTGTTAGGCGATAAATTGTCCCAGAAGATATCGCGATAAAAGATAACATTGAAGTTTTGAGACAATTTTCCAAGTAATATAGTGATAATGGCGTGATAACGCAAGTACACCGTCACAAAGGTGAATATATTTTTATTTTTCAAGAACGCTTAACGTTGGAACTGGGAGACATTTTAAATATCCCAAATAAATAAACAGAAAATAAATAAATGGAAAATCGTGTATTCGTTTTCCTTTTTCATTCATTTTGCTTTTCGGTTTCGTAACCACCTAGTGTGCAACTTGACAAAAAATGACTTAATAAATAAGATTGCTCACACAATTATAGAAGAAACAAACCGAATAAAACTGACCTTTTTCTATAACACAACTTTAAAGCATTGCTCAATTTTTATTTTTTTTATTTTATCCAAAGTCATCAAGAGCCACAGTGAGCGGTGTTTAGACTTATTGCTGATTTATTGGCATTGGCAAAATGTTTAAAAAGAGAAAAAATATACACATTATAAATGTTTTAAAAACCACAATTTTTTTGGCCAACTTTGACCTTTTTTCTTTTTTTTTCTTCCAAGAAACATCACTTTTTAAAAATTAGTTGGTCTTTGTTTCAAATGCTTGTAGCAAGACAGATTTCTAAAGGTGGTCCAGAAGAAACAAACAAACAAAAAGCAGGTTACAGACCCTTGGTCTATCATATAACGCTGCACTAAAATACATAACGTAATGTGTCAAACAGTAAAAAAAACAAAACCCGCTATGAGTAGGAATATCTTTCACGATGTCTGATTTAACTCACCTTTAGTGACAGTGTTCCTCTGACCGCTACGAGCACTGCTTCCCTCTTGTGATCCAACGCCACAAAAAACGGGATCTCGTAGATCTGTGGGGCACATCGGGTTTGTTTAGAACTTTAACGTGATTGGTCAAGAATGAACACACTGTAAATAAACAGAACTGTCACCTGGTTGTGGAAGCTAACGTATATAAAGTCTCTGTACTGCAGTCCGGTGGTTTGCAGGATGGAGGAGAAGTGGCAGCCGAGGTGGTCCCCGCCTACGATGTCGTACTCCGCGGCGCGGGTTCTGCAGCTGCAGACGAGCGGACGCACGTTAGAATTCGGGTCGGAATCGAGGCGGAGCCGATCCGACACTGGCCCTGATATTCAAAAAGCGCCTCACCAGTCTCCGCTGAGCTTGCAGGGAGCAGTGAAGAGGTTGGAGTAGATGTACAGAGGCCAGCCGTAAGCCGCCGCCGCGAACTGCATGCAGTGAGCCGCTTTCTCCAGCTCCGTCTGCAGATCCTGGTCCTTGGGGCAGGAAGAGGCGGTCGACTTTAAAAAGCACGCACTGGGATTCGTATTTATGGCTGCAACTGGCCATCAATTTAAAAACAGATTAATCCATCGGTTCTTCTCAAGTTCAATCGATTAATTGGATAAATAAAATAGCATATTCTACAGATTTTTCACTTAAACACTTAAGCTTTTTTTGTGCAATATTAGAAATACATCAAAGGATGCAAATAAACTAATTTAATTCCTTTTTTAGGTAAGAAAATAAACATATTACCTAAAACGCAATACCATAGCATTCCTTTAGTAAATCTGAACTGGGTGAAACTAATACTACACCACTCCGTGAGTTTTGCCTAAAACATATTTACAGACAAAGTTGTTTTTATCTTAAAAGCAGAATGTAGACATGTTTGTACAGTTTTGGTTTAATTACTGCTCTGAATATGTTGGGGGGGGTTTTCACCAAGTGACCTGAGTCTGTACAATCCACTTAACGATTAATCAATTACGTACTAAATTTGTTGATGATTATTTCAATAATCGATTCATCATGATTAATCTGATTAATCAATTACTAAATTGAGTTTACTATTCTTTTAATACTTGGTTAATCACAATTAATCAAAAACTAAATTAATTGAGGTTTCTATCAGTAATTGATTAAACCCAATTAATCTGTTATTAAATTGGTTGACAATCGTTTCAATAATCGATTAATCACGATTAATCAATGACTTAATTAACTGTTGATTACTTGAATAATCGGTTAATCCAATTAATTGATTACAAAATTAGTTGACCTTTTTTGATAAGCTATTAATCACAATTCATCTGAATAATCAATTACTAAATTAGTTGATGATTCTTTCAATAATCAATTAATCCAATTAATCTATTACTAAATTAGTTGACAGTTATTTCAATGATCATTTAATCATCATTAACGTGATTAATTGCCTCAGCCCTATTGGAATCCAGTCTGAGTTTTACTGTAACCGTATTACTTACGATGGGGGAGGAGGGGCTGTGGGTAACGATGTCTTCTGGGTCTCTGCTGCGCTCCATCTTATCCTGCTCCTGGTGCAGCAGAGCCAAACCAGCTGCTATGTCACTGGGCACCAGGTCTGTGTCCTGCATCATCATTCCACACAAGACAAAATCTCACTCTGCAATCCAGATGACATATATGTATATTTATTATATATAAGTTGTTTGAGACTTCTCTCTTACGGAGAAGAAGTCGCTGAGGAGCTGCGAGATGCTGGAGAAAGCCGCCCGGTGGCTCTCGTCCTGCGGCAGGCAGCAGCACAGGAGCCGCAGCCGGCACTCCCACACCTTGGTGGCCAGAGAGCGAGCCGTGGACAGGAACTGGGTGCCCCCGCTGCTCTCCATGTCCCGCACCCCCAGCGGCTCGGGGGGGCCCGGCTGAAGGCGGGGGCTGCCCATCGGATCGAAGACGAAAACCACGCCCAGCCCCGTGAACAGCAGGATGATCCAGCTGGGGGGAAATAAACGAACCAAGAAATTTATTTAAAGTACGTCTCTGATGGGGACAAGCTGGAAACGGTATCAAAATATGAGGTGTTACCACAAAGTCCATTGTCACATCTCATTCCATCCAACGCCAAGTCTTTGACTAGCATATATATTATAAAAACGACATGTAAAGGCTCCCACCTGGTAATAACTGCAGCGATGACCGCACCCACAGTGGCTGGGTCGCAACCTCGGCTGTCGTCGGACACCCAGACGGCTCCCAGGCAGGCCCACACAAACTCTGGGATGTAGAGCAACGCTCGCAGGTACACCAGGGCCGGCATGGAGCGCCGCGCGCCAGGGTTGGTAATAGTGCCTGGGGGAATAATCAGCAGGTATTACTAATATCCACAACAGACATCTTGAACAAGGCATTCATGACACATGATTACAACAGCATTGACTGGTGGTTGTTTCATTAGATGGATGTTATAATTATTACAAAATTTCTTCAAAATTGCCAGCGTTTCATCACAGATCAGGACAAAATGTTCGCTGCTTCCTTCCTGCATTACGTGATTACACAATATGACCGTTGCAGCGCAACCTTAAGTTGATGCTTAATGATGAAAAATCATAATGACAAGATTATAGAGATGAAGATCTGGACGCACCAAATGACTCCCCGACATTTGTAGCCGAGAAACACGTGAACCAACAGCATCTACCTGAAACAGGCCTGTCAGAATAAGACAATTAATCGCATTGTAGATTCAAACAAACTCAATCATTTCCATCTGCGTGATTTATGTTTTGACTCTCTTTCTACCAAAAACTGAATGACGAAAGCCTTGCGACTGGCGCTTTCGTCTCAGTCATTTTTCTGAAGGACAATTTTGTTTACAGGGACTTTATAATTGTTAACTACAAATATTGACTGTGTGTTCTTTGACTTTGTGTTTTTATGATGCAAAGCACTTTGAACTGCCTTGTTGCTGAAATGTGCCTTGCAAATGAACTTAACTGATTGAGTGTTAACTCTTTGTTCTGTGGTTTTGTTTGTTTATTTTGGATATTTAGAATGTCTTCTATTGTCAGTCTCCAATCAAAGGTATTAAAGATACTATCGTTTATCGCAATGACGTCTGGGACAATTTATCGTCCAGCAAAATGTGTTCTTTTGTTTACTTACCTTGGGCACTAACATAGACAATGGCCCACAGTGACAGGATGATGAGCCCCAGCACGACCAAGAGTCCAACCAAGTAGGTATGCAGAACCCCGCCACCGTTACAATCAAAGTGACCCTTATGGTAGGTGAACAAGATCAAGGTGCCGATCCACCTGAGGAGGAACGGCATCGAACATCAGAACTCTTGGAAAGTATGTGAGACACGGAACATGTGTACGAGATGCAGCAACATACCAGAGCACGCGGAGCAGCAGCTCAAAAGAGCCGGGCAAGACGAGATCATCGCTGGCGATCCCCCAGCGCCTCCCGAACGCCACCATTCCAGGCATTTTGTAAAAAAGCTGAAATCCCTCACTACTACTGCTGCTGCTAACTGCTAACCGAACCTGCTAGCCGCTGTTATACCAGGACCAGGAGTCTCTTGAGCAACACACGCAGGCATGACTTCATCTGCTCTGGCAATGATCCGATCTTCGCCCTTTTGCTGTCATATCAGACTTCCTCGATTGCAAAATTCCCCCCACTTCATTTCTGCCTCACATGGCTTAGCCGCTAGCTAACGCTGAAAACTCTCACCTACCAGAGTTCAGAGCTAGCATAAAAAGAAAAACAAGGCTGTGACAACTGATATGAGTGGTTTTGCTCCCGATAGCACAACGCTTCAACGCGTAGCTGGAGCCAACAAAAACAACCCGTCTAACTCGGAGGTAGCTTCGGTCATTTTTAGCTGCTAGCCTTAGAGCTACCTTGCTAAAAATAACTTAGAGGTGTTACGAAAAAAAGGCTAGAAACTAACAAAATTACTCCTTAGCTAGTTATACCAGAATAATGCTCAAAAATACTGCACAGCTGTGTGTATGTTGCGAAATGTATTTATATTCATATAAAATGCGCAGATCTTCTGGTTTGTTTTCTTCCGTTGGACACTTACTGGGTCCGCCCCATTTGTCACCCGCTACACTGTGTGCGCCGGCTAGGCGTGGTTTCAATAGCATTTCAATCATCGCTTCGGTGAGGGGAGGCGGGCGCCCACTTCTATATTATATGTGGCTGATATGAAGATAACAAACGTTTTGGTAGCAAATATAAATGAATTTTTTTTTTTTTTTTTTTTTTAATAATCAGTAAAGTCAATGTGAGGGTGCAATTTTGTCAACAGGTAAGGAATTGGGTGTACCCGTCAGAATGAGGCTGGCCTTTTTATCAGATCCACACGTGAAAGAGGCGGGCCTTCTTCAACCGGTAGACTGGTGGAAATATAAGAGAAAAATACTTTGTAGTTAGTCACCTAAATTAATATGCTTGATTGTTGGACGCCGATAATGGAGACATAGCTCTTGGCTTTGAACATAAAAGGACAGAAGGCTCATTAAATGCACCCCGTACTTCGACAACAAAAACATTTTGCTAAGACAAAAATTCCGCCCACTCCCTTTATTCATCATTACTACCCAGGTCATTCGCCGGCTGACTGCCAAGGAACGCACCCTGTGTTTCCATCCCTAGTTGTTCTCGGACTGCAATCGGACCATAGAACAATGATTCCGATGCGTTGCCAAAATGAGCACTTCTGCAAAAGAAGACCCATTCATTTTAATTTATAATAAAAAATTTAGAAGATTTTTTTGAGGTAACACAAAAATTTGAGCAGGGGGGCGTCGTTAAACATATTAACCAGACAGTAACAACTGTGTAATATAAAAGAAACACAAGCTGTGTGACTAGTGTCCATGTTTAAGGTGTAACAATTAAATACATGTTGTATATGTCGTAAATACAGTTCTGCGTGTGTTGATAAAGGTATCTTTGTGATGTGTGCCTCACACGGTTCCATGGTGTAATGGTTAGCACTCTGGACTCTGAATCCAGCGATCCGAGTTCAAATCTCGGTGGAACCTGTCATTTTGTCATCAAGCTCATTGATTTGTAACCGTGATGTCGCCCATATGTAACACACGTATTCCGACAACTTCACTGGCAGTAAAAATAAAACACAAACTAAAGTCAGAAATCAAAACTTCGTCGGGTGAAGATTGCGTATTTTCCTACAGTGGAAGGTGGGAGGGCACGTGTTTCCGGTAGCGTTTCTCCATCGTGCACAGCGGCTGCAGCACAAAGTAAACACGCTGTCAGTCAGCTGCCAGCGGCCCGGAGGATGTCCCCAGCGTGAGCTGGAGTAGCAGTCTGATTGTCCAGGTAAGAAAGTCTCTTGCAGGTCGAGCTGGGGTGTGGTGAAAGGCTTGCAACAACATTCTTGAATGCCCCCCAAAGAAGGCGTCGAAAATGGCGTGTGGGGTGAACAGAAGTCGAAAGGGAATGGGAGAATATTCCAGACTGTTATTATTATTACCGGGAGCGGATCGGTGCGTCGGCATCATGGGAGATTCGGTAATTAGACAGGAAGATTTGAGAAAATAGAGGGAATGCTTTTAAGGGAACACTATCAAAGAAAATTAGAAATAGAAGACAGTAGACCGTAGTGAAATTAAAGTTGGGTTGAAGAAAAATTATACCATAGAGACAAATACTAGTGTTAAAAATGCTGAATATTAATCACAGTGATTATTGTTTCAGTAGAAGATGAAAAATGTTGAAACCAGACCGCCATTATTGCATTTTGCTTATCTTTCCAGGAGGAAAATATGTTGCACTATTTAATGAAGTTGTCAAATATTACTATACTACTGTATATTAATTTAGAAATCTTATTTTTTTACATGTAAAAAATATGTTTGCTTAATACAAGCATGCAATTATGAATGCACTGTAGTAATTGCAGATATGGATATAGAAAATAATAATGAGACTGTTAAAATCAAGTCAACATCAACTTCTGTACAGTAGGTGGCGGTATACTCCTTCAATTACAGTTCCACAGTGAATTAAGAAACGAAAGAACCAGCATGTTTTTTTTTTTTATTGACAGCAGTTTTATGGTGGCAAAAAATACAAAACGACCCGAAGTTGCTCCAAACTCGTTAAATATGAGCTTATTAACTCAATTGGATAGTTAGTATATTAAAAAGTGACCACCTCTTTTATAAACACTCTCATTCAGCAGGGGGCGGTATTACACTTTACCGGTGCCATAAAACACCAGAAGAAGAGCACGGACTTTCATGAGCAACATGGCGACCTGCATTATTCGACGCTTATATTCACTTTGCAGTAGTAGCATTGTAAATGTGGGTCCTCCGCTCGGCTGTATTAGATTAAAATTAACCAACAGCACTTTGTCCAAATTTTATTATGGGACTCGAGGGTCAGACTTATCGGAGGTACGTAAAATAAAGACCAGCCTTCGTATATATGAAAAAAAAACAACAATTAGTTATGACTGTACTACATGTAATAGTCTAATTTGTTCATCAGCAAAATGGCGATAAGATGAGAACAAAGCGATTCCCTTCAACTGGAAGCTATTGTTGTGTTATATTATGCTCATATTTTGTATATCGTAACTTTATACGTTTTATATATATATATATGTTTTGTCTTCAACAGGACACGCACGTGCACATTCCAGTAGGTAAATGAACAAGAAATCAAACAAGAAAAAGAAAAGTCTGATTGACTTTTTTATTTTTGTTTATTTATTTATGTCCTCTCCCTTATTGGGTCATAGAGCGCCTGACTGTGTCCTACAGCAAGAGCAGCGGCCCTGGAGGTCAGCACGTTAATAAAGGTAAACAAATGCTAGTTTTAAAGCGATTTTTTGTACAGAGCTTTGCAAAAATATGTATACTTCTTGGATTTACAATTTTAGGGCCATAAGTACTTCTGCAAGACTCCACCGTTAAGCCTACAGTTAAAAGTGTTATTTGAGTGTTTTTGTTCTAAAGTTATGACCTTAATCCACAGTCAGCACTAAAGCAGAGGTCAGATTTCACGTGCATATGGCCAACTGGATCCCTGAAGACGTTCGACAGAAAATCGTAGAAAAGGTTTGTTACGTGGCGCGTGTATCTTTTTGTACATCTAGAGAATCACACATGTGACAGCTGGTGTCTACTTTTTATATCCTGTTTTTTTTTTATACATTTCATTTCCACTTCGAAAAACTCCACAGAACAAAAACCGCATCAATAAGGCCGGGGAGCTGCTGGTGACCTCGGAGGTGAGCAGGAGTCAGCAGAGAAACCTCTTAGACTGTCTGCAGAAGATCTCCGCCATCGTAGCTGAGGCCAGCGAGATCCCTCGCGAACCATCAGACGAAGACGTAGCTCTAAGAGCAGCCAGGTGATATCCAGTGAAATGAATTGATTTGGGATTCTGCATATGTTTAAACTGCAAGTTTGTCATTTCATATGTCTCGCAGGATCGAGAAGAGGAACAAAGAGCGACTCAGACAGAAGAAAATCTTTTCATCAGTCAAGAACAGCCGACGAGTGGATTTCGACTGACGATGCAATATTGAGCGATCGTTTTATAATTCGCACTCATCGGCCGCTTTGTTTTGTGCATATAAGGCATCTAGATGTGAAAAGGAAACGTATAGAAGTTCACACTAGGCATCAGAATGGGGAAGAACGGGGATTTAAGTGACTTTGACCGTGGCAGGATTGTTGGCGCCAGACGTGCCGGTCTCAGTATTTCAGAAACCGCCGAGTTGCTGGGCTTTTCACGCACAACCATCTCCCGGGTTTACAGAGAATGGTCCGAGAAGAGGAAGATCTCCAGCACGCGACAGTCTTGCGGGCGGAAATGCCTCGTCGACGTCAGGGGCCAGATGAAAATGGACCGACTCGTTCGAGACGATAGAAAGGCGACGGTAGCTCAGATAACGACCCGCTACAACGAAGGCGTGCAGAACACCATCTCTGAACGCACGGCACGCCGAACTTTGAAGCAAATGGGCTACAGCAACAGGAGGCCGCACCGGCGGGCAGTCCTGACGGCAAAGGACAAGAAGATACGGCTACAGTTCGCACAGGCTCACCAGAAGTGGACAGTAACAGATTGGAAAAACGTTGCCTGGTCCGGTGAGACCCGATTTCAGCTGCAGCAGTCGGACGGTCAGATCAAAATTTGGCGTGAGCAGCAAGAAAGCCTAGATCCGTCCTCTGTGGGATCACCGGTTCAGACTGCTGGTGGTGTAATGGTGTGGGCGATGTTTTCTTGGCACAAATTGGGTCCTTTAGTGCCAATTGAGCATAGTTTAAACGCAGCAGACTACCTCCGTCTTGTTGCAGACCATGTCCGTCCCTTTATGACCGCGGTGTACCCGTCTGCCGATGGCTACTTCCAGCAGGGGAATGCGCCCCATCATAACGCCGAAGTCATCTCAAGCTGGTTTCTTGAGCATAAAAGCGAGTTCAGCGTACTCCAGTTGCCTCCGCTGTCGACGGATATCAATCCGATAGAGCATCTGTGGGATGCGGTGGAGCGAGAGATTCGCATTATGGGCGTTCAGCCGACAAATCTGCAGCAGCTGAGTGACGCCATCATGCACGTGTGGAGCAAAATCTCCGAAGAATGTTTCAGACATGCTGTTGAGTCTATGACACAGAGGATTGACGCGGTTCTGAAGGCGAACGGGGGTCCAACTAGGTACTAGCAAGGTGCTACAAGTAAAGTAGAACGTTGCAGCCAAGACTGGCATCTTGTGATTTCCAGTTGTACAAAGAAATGCGCTACTAATGATTTTCTGAATAAACATTTGAAATAAAACTTAGATTTTTTTTTTTTTTTCATTGTTTAATGTGGGATTGTGCTACTGTAATAAAATATTTATGTATTTGAAGGCTTTTCATCACTGGTGATAATAAGTTGAGCAGATACTGGCCATTTATTGGGTCCTTACTCCACTAAAATAACCAACAGAGGATGATGATGAAAGCACCATATCTGATTTTTCATATGTATTACTTCCTCCAATGGCTTGGAACATTCCCTACACATTAAATGTTAATTTGATTGATAGAATAAACCCTAATTCTGACACAAATACATATTCTCTGTAGCTTCTTTAATTTTAATATTGAAGAGCACATATTTCTGTATATTAATATAGATCAGCTGCTGCAATGAAAATGAACAAAGATGCATGTTTTCTTTATGAAAATCTTACACACGTTGCAAATCATGCATGTCCAGTGGAACGTCATTACAAAATATGTTTTTGTTAGTGTTTTTATTTTTTTTTTTCAAGTTGCCATCGTGTTTTAATTACTGAAGCCAAAATCAATCGTCCTTGCTAGAAATCATTTTATGAGGTTTTGTTGAGATGCCAGATTTTACCTTAGGTAAATTGTAAGTTTTCCTCATTAAATGATAATGCTGCACATATAGGCGTTTTTTTGTTTTGTTTTTGTTACAGTATAGTTTATCATTATTATTCTTCTGTTGGCGTATATGTTTTCAGATGTACGTATTCAATGACAGGAAGACAAATTTTGTATGTGTCATAAAATTGAGAGCATCCTCACCAACTATATTACAGTTTGGTATGGTTTTTTACTCTGTCTCCGACCAGAAGGCGCTGCAGAGGGTGGTGAAAACTGCCCAACACATCGCCGGGGCACCGCTTCCTGCTATCAAGGACATCTACAGGAAGCGGTGTCTGAAAAGGGCCAGGAAAATCACCAAAGACCTCACCCACCCTGCACACAAACTGTTTTCCCTCCTGCCCTCTGGGAGGCGTTACAGGAGCCTATGGACCAGAACCACCAGGCACCGGAACAGCTTCTCTCCCACAGGTGTCACGCTCCTGAACGCCTCCTGACACAAACTATAAGGACTGTACTCCCCTATCCCCCCACACACCAATAACATATGGACTGTCCTCACACACACACACACACACACGGACTGTAATCTGTAAATGTCATCTGCCATTATCTATCTGTATTATAAACCCACTAATACATATTTAATCCATTTCCTAACAGTATACTCTGTATAATCTGTATAACCTGTGCATATAGCTCCCATATTACATCTATACACAATATTTCATAG
>CAEGAG010191316.1:0-15272 GCA_903067065.1 Brachyrhaphis terrabensis
TGGTGTAAAATGTGTGCTTGAACTCCAGAACAAAACCAAAGTATCCCATGAAGATGTTGTCTGAAACTGACAGGGGAGTGTTGCTGTCTACAGTGGACACTTTTTATTTGAAAGCATGTTGCTGGAAAATAAATCTGTTATTATAAGCTTTTATTTAAGCCACACAAAAAAAAACAACTAACTATGTTCTTTGTTAACAGATGATTCCACACAGGTGTGACAAGACCATCGCCGAACTTCAGGTTCTCTGTCCATGTCCTGTGTTATCCTTCTTAAGCTGGCGTATTCATGCCCACAGGCTGCTTGTGACACCAGACCTCTGGGGGATTTTGATCAACAGTCCGCCTGTCTGTGATAAACAAAGGGCTCTGGCTTTAATGCATTTTAGGGCCACTCTTGTCCCTCCGCTTCTATCAGCTTAGCCACGCAGATTTAATCAGACATCCCTGTTTGTGTGGTCCTGTGAATGTGTTTGTCTCAGAGTCCTGGAGTCCGCCCCCCAATCCTCCTCTTTGTCTCGACATGGCAGTGTCACCAAGAGATGTTTATTATTAGGAAGGGGGAGGGAGAGGTGGCCACAGCTGAGTAGATTAGCGTCTGTAGTATGTGTGTGTGTATTGGTGTTGTTGAAAAGGGCGGGGGGTCATGGTATGTGAGGGTATCATTTGTAAAGGTCCTTCAGCTGTTCCTCAAGTGTTTTCCCCCCCTTCTTTTTTTTTAATTTTTTGCCCGTTATTGAGTTGTCTCGTGGGAAATGTGCATGACATGTTAGACAAATGGAACAATGTGTTTGGAAAGAAATATGGCTCCCTCCATAGCAAAAAAGGAAGGCCTCATTAGCTTTTCCTAAAAGAAGGAAAAGAAATCACAAACTTACAGTGTCTTGCTTGATTTTTTTTTTTTATACAACAATCTCCACCTTCTTGGCCTATTTACAAAATGCTGTGACGCATAGTGGTGGCAGTATCAATATGTTGCCTTGTTAGTCTTTAAGACAAACCTCCAATAAAATAGTGAAGTCAATGTAATGTGACAGAATGTGGAAAAAGTTCACCGAGTTTGAATACTTTTGCTTGCACTAAGTAATTTGTGATCCGATTCTCAAAGCTGTTGGACTGTGTTACGTAAACATACATTTCTTTTGGTTTTGAATTGAAAGAATGTAATTTTTATAATTTCAGGCCAGACGTTATTACCTCTGATGACACCACACAGTTCATTGGTGGAATTCAAAAGACCAGACAGACACAAAGCGTTCAGTATAGATATTTAAAATACTTTATACAGCATAGAAATCTCTTGACACTCAAACCAATCCATTAAAAAAATCTTACAAAAGACCCCCCGCATGTCTGTATCAATCTCAATTTCAAAAAGAAAAAGCAGTTACAAAGACATAAATTCAAATGATGACAATACAGTTCAATTCATGCAACTTATCAGTATTAATAGCGAGGCAAAAAATTCCATTGTGCCTGTGGAAGCCTTATCTTTTTTTGTAAAAAGGTTATTTCCATAAACATTTTTTTTTATTCTTCTTATTCTGAACTATTAATGTGAAGGGGACAGGGGCATTTAAGACAGCTATTTACAAAAAACAACGTTCACATCACGCTCAAAGAGCTCTTGGCAAAAACTCATCATTGCAGTTAAACACTTAAGACTATTGCACAAACTACAGCATTAAGACAAAGGGAGGTGAGTTACTTCTTTTGTGGTGGTTAGGTAACATGAGTAGCACTTGTTCCCACTTTAAATCCCTCAGTGTTTCAGTGAGGTGGTTAAGTTTAATAAGGCTTCTGATGCTCTATTTTATTTTACTGACTACAAACTGGCATGTTCAGCTGTGAAATGATCCATAAGTATGACTTTCTCTGTTGATGAGTTAATACTTGTGTATAAAAAGATATGAAGTGTAATTTGTCACTGATGGGTAACGAGTTTATAAAAAAGTGAGCTTATGATTCTACCGTTGGTCCCTATGTAGTTTTATTGTGTTAAATCTAAAGTCAGCACTTAGACACATCCTACACAGACAGGTGTGTCAGACCTGACTGTCACTACAGAATGCAAAAATGCACGATTAATGCAGTGAGGTAAAAGATAGTCAGCACATTTATTTCCTACAGGTTTTGGTATTCAGTAATAGTGCAGTGAGCTTTTTTTTTCCCCCTCCCAGCAGTCAGGCTACAGTGTGAGCTGGCTGGAAGTCAGTGGCTATATTACAGTGTTTCTACAGAGACAACAACATTTACACATGTAAAGTCAGGGTTAGGGTTAAGAGTCGGGTCCTGTTAGCTGGTGTGAATCAGTCTGCGGCTTGCTCTCAAACCAGATGAAGCAATATTATAAAAAAAAAAGTACTTCAAACTTTGTCTATATTACAGGGCTTTGTTTCTGTGTGTATGTGTGTGTGTGCATTAGTCGTCAAGGCCAGTATTACAAGACGTCCCAAGTTCACTGTGTGTCTTGGGCACAGAGAGGATCCATTTCAAATCTCATCTAGACATTCTCAAGATGAGGTTTGTGTAATACAAGAGTATCGTGTTATGTAATAACACAATACTCAAGAGGTAAAATGGTAAGTTTTCACCCTTTTCTTCCATGTTTTTTTTTTTTTTTTTCATATTTTAATTAGGCATGGGCCGGTCACTAGATTCAATGACTAACAAGGTTTGAATTTTTTATATCATATTTTTTCCTTCTGCTCAAAGTCCTTTTAATTAAATGTTGGAGAAAGTGCCAGAGTGACAGAAATGTTCTGGTCTTTCCCTCCTCCTCAACCTGTTGCTGAACAATGATGGTCAGATGAGTACAAGAAGGCCTCTACAGATGTCATTACTTACAAGAAGATACAAATTCTGTAGTTTGGAAGAATTTGCTGTTACAAAAAAAACCCTGTGCTACCTGTTATTAGCTAGACAACTGCTGTTTGACAACTGCAGTTGACAAGCAACAGTCAGCCTGTATAAATAACACCTTGACTAGAATGTTCTGTCTCTACTGAAGGTTATTGTACAGTAAGAATCTCATACCGGCCCATGTCTAGTTTTCATATTGAAGTGAAAAGTGGCTCAGTTGGAGTAAAAGGGCAGTTCACAGTTCAAAAGGCCGCTCTGGAAGACCTCTCCAACTTTTACAAACTGTTGAGAGGGGCCCAAATGTTCCTTTCATTTTTTTTCGAATCCCTCAGCAGAGGGTCTTCAGTGCACCTGAAGCACACATCAAAGTTTTCATCGGATAAGGAGGTGGAGAAACAACTTCCTCAATGAATTGTTCCGGTCGGAATGTAAAAGGCTGCAGTGGGACTTTCTTCTTGGGTCCTTTGGCCATAGAGGGAAGCTTGCTGCGATGTGTTGGGCTCTCAGGATCGCTGCTCGCGCTGTTGGACGGAGGGCTGAATGCCGAGTTGGGGTTAATTAGACTAAAGGCAGACTTCAGTGGCATAAATGCTGAGCCTCCTGGCGGACTTCCAACACTGCTGGAAGGGCTTCCACTTGTGTCAGAGGAACCACACCCATCCGATGACAAATTCTTCTTGGGCTGTGGGTTGGAAATCAGGACTGGGGGACTGGGAATGGTGGCCTTTTTCAAGTAAGAGGAGTCGGGCTGGAAGGCAGAGACGTGGCGTGGTGGTGACAGAGTCCCATTGGTCAGCTTGTACCAGGGTGTGGAAGGTGTGTCCTCAATTTGTTCGGCCTTCGAAAGGGAACCAAAAGAGTGCATGCCAATTGGTGATGGCGCTGGTGGAGCAGGGATGTTATGCTCTGGACTTGTGTTGACCGGCGGGAGGGTGGCCAAGCGCCTCCTCTGTTGTGGAGTGTTGGGGAAGAGGGGATGAATCTCGAGGTACTCCATGGATGATGATGCAACTGTGCCCGGAGGTGCCAGAGGTGACTTACGATGTCCTACTGCTAACGCTCTCAAAATACCTGAAGAAAGAAAAGGTGTACCTTTAGTTCCCACTGTTGGAACTTTCTTGTATAATCTCTTTTTTTTCTGTAGGTGCTGTAGAGACAGGTGAACAATAAAAATAATACACCTAGAGCAACACATAATGTTAGATTTATGACTTGCGTGTCTAGGTAGTATGTCATCTCATTTATGTCACAGCATGCACTGAACCAACAACCTGATTCAGTTTTAACCTCGTCAGTACTAGCCTATCCTGACTTCCGGGATCAAGAACACCCCTTGCATACTGTCTCGCTTCCCAAAGTTAAACAAGTTGTAAAAAGGAGCTTAAATTTTAGCTTTCCCCAGATGCTCACATGCCTCTTCGCTTGTCACACTTTTGTTCCAAATATAATTCCAGTGCAACTTTATACAAATTTACATACCTCAGTGCTACGCTGTCTCTCATTCATATTATGTCAGACATCAGAACAGTGTTTAGAGTAAAATAAAGTGCTTGTGCATTTGCAACACAAATGGCTGTAAGTTTGTCCAAGATGTTACTTTCAGGTAGATGGATGGACGGGTGAGTGGATGGAGGAAGGGATGAAGGGTGGGTTGCATGGAGAGGTAAGTGTGGTTGTGTGAAACAGGCTGTTGTACATGAAGATACATGCTCAGTCAACCTACCCTATGTAAAAAATAGAAATAAAATCATGCAATAAATATCTTTTTCCTTTTTATGTGAATACAGTTTGTTCATATACATGTTTTGCAATAAATAGTGCAAATCCTTACCTGTTTTGTGTTTCTTTTCTTTGTTCTGTCCTTTGCTAACGGCCAGATAGACGGGCGTCTGTTTTGGAGGGATGGTTAATTTATCGACGTGCTTTCTCCACTGTGTTTGATAGTATTCTGTTTGTTGCTTCTCTAGCTTCTTTTTCTCCTGCATCTGCTTCTCCTATACACAGAAATGGTGCAAAAAATTCTCAGAACTGGCCATGCAGGTTTTTCAACTGTCTCAGAATTTTCAGCGAGCAGAAGAGTTTAGATTACTTCTCTGTGTTTCAGGCGTTAGCTACGATAAACTCACCCGATACTCTTTGGAGAGCCTCTTCATTTTCTTGTTGAGAAGAAAGTAGACAGCCAGAGTGTGGCAGGCACGATTGGTGAGGACAGCGCTCAGCACTTCGCTGTGCTTGTACCCCATCTTCTCCGTCATATGAAGCAAAACTGCTTGATTTATTTCTTCAATGTGAATTCTTGAAACAAAGAGAAGCCAGATTAATGTTATCCTGTAACACTGTATTTACTAAGTGTCTGCACAGTTACTGTCTGAACATGTAAACATTTTAAATGTGTAAGGCATTGCAAGTTCATGAAAACCCCACTCAGTCTTGGCATTTAGTTTTATGGACTACAGTTTGCTTTATTGGGATTTTTTTGTGATTGGCCAAAAAAAAGTTGAATATCTGCAAATTTGTTGAAAAAAGATTCACAAATAAACACTGTTCAAGGGTTTGAAGATGCGTGGTGCTAAATTCAGAGCACTTCTACTGAAGAAGAAGAACGTATTGCACACAATCACAGTGTAAATAAAAANAAATAAAAATGGGTACTCAGTCCAGAAGAACTGCAGAAAATGTGAATTGCCAGCACTCCCAAAATATATGAAGGTTTTGATATGGGCAAACACATTAAAACACATATTGCTCACAATAACCTTTGTATATTTTGGAGTGCTGGTTATTCCCATTTTTTGCAGTTCTACAAAAGAACCTGTGAGAGATTGCTGAAAACTGGGGAAGGTAGTTAACCTTTCATTAAGACCAGCACATACAGCCAGAGCTGAAAAGAATTTCTAACATTCTTCATGTGTGAGAATGACTACCTGTACTTAAATCTAAATGAGAATTCTTCTAAAGACTTTAAACTTTGTGTGATGCTTTTCTTTCAGTCTGACTGAGCTTGAACTATGTCGCACAAAGGAAAGGGCAAAAATGTCAGTCTTTACTTGCAGTTCTAGTTGCATGGAAAGTTAGTCCTACAAACTATTAAATCTGCAAACCATTTAATACACAAATGTTTATTCACAATATGGACTGATTTGTGTTGGCTTATCACAACACATCTCTTCCCCTAAGAAGCACACTACAGTGGTTGCTATGTGATAGAATGTGAAAAGGCTTGCAAGGCACTGCATCTGTGCATGTGTGTACCTGCTGCGATAAGGTGCCCCTGTGTTCCTATTGGCCAGCTGCAACCAGGAATCAGTCATCACTTGATGTATATTTGGACGCCTGTGAGGGTCTGGCTCAAGAAGCTTCTTCAGCAGACAGATGGCAGCTGAGAGGAGAAAAAAAGAGTAAATCATACGGTGCTGTCAACAGTTGCCTGTCCTAATCTGTGAAGATTCCTGAAAGTTAAACATGTCATTACATGTATAACAATCAGTTTGTCTTTACATGGAAGTCAAAACCAAAACCTTTCCTACTTGTTTTACACTCTCCTTATATTCAAATACAATGTCAGCACTAAATCTCCTCCTTCTTTTCACCTTGTCGTATTTCTCAGATTGAATCATCACGATAAGTAGAAGGTGGTTGAGCCAAGCCTTCACTTGAATATTAGCAGGCATCACTGCCGTGACACTTAGAAGGTGACAAGCGTCATTGGTTCCAGTGGTTTTGTTTTGATACTCGTTCCTCCAGTATTATCTGTACCCCCACCCTCTTCTACCTTTGAGAAATTCTTTTGAAATGCAAGCACATAACCTGTTGCTGAGCCAGGAAATTCTTCGGAAATATTTTTTCTGTTGGCAACTGTGGGAGTGTGCAACTCCATCTAGGTCATAATAATTAATTATGAGTCGTTTTTTTTTTTTTCCAAAGAAAGCACAGAGGGCCAATAAAAACAAGTTCAAGAAACCTAATTAACAAAAACAAAGGTTTGTTTGACAAGTAGGTGCCTACAATTGGCATTTATGATGCATTCAGTCTCTAGAAAATGTCAGTTACCAGTAGATAGGGTAGGAGGTAGAGGGTTCATTTCTTTGTCCACCATCTTCTGGTGCAGAGCTCGAAGGCTAAAGGGTTCCACGGTGAAAGGGAGCGACCCAGTCAGCATTGCATACATATTGACTCCACTGTAAATCAAAACGTGCATATTTAAAACTTCAGGTTGCAGTAAACAACAATAGGTGAATTCATATTCTATAGAATGAATGTGAACTTACATGGACCAAACATCCACCTTTGGGCCGTATTTCTTTCTGGACAGCAGCTCGGGAGCAGCGTAGGCTGGACTGCCGCACTGGGTACTGAAAGGGTCAGAGTATCCCAATATGCCAGCGCAGTTACTGAGGCCAAAATCTAATAAGGAGAGGGTAAGAGAGTGTGGTAAGTGTCATTCTTAGGCTTTTTTGTTGTTTATATATCTCAGCTATGCACAAACAGACAGAGCCAGATTAACGCTTCAGCGAAAGCTCATAAGCCTTTTAACAGGAGATTTAGCTGTTCTTAACCCTTTACCTCGTTAAGGCTCTGATTGCACTCAGGGTGAGAAAATTTACAGTGACCATCCAGGCATCAATAATAAATAGTTACATGATTACTATTAATTATTCAGTTGTTACTTTTATCCATTATAGAGTACAGACTGTACTTTTGGAAGAAAGGAAAATTTGATAGTGCCTTACCTATGAGTTTTATGTTGTCCTGCTCATCCAACAGGAGATTTTCTATCTTCAAATCTCTGCAAGACAAAAAGGGAGAGAAGAGATGTCACTGCCTCCAGTTTTTCTTTCTTTTTTTTTTTAAAGGATTTTTTGCCCTTTTTTCGCAGTATATTGACAGGTAAGAAGGGTGTGACACAGGGGAGAAAACATGCGGCAAAGGCCACCAGGCCGGGACTCAAACCCCTAACAGTCACGTTGAGGACTAAGGTCTCTGTACTTGGGTTGTGCACTCTACCCACTGCGACACTGCCGCACCCCACACACTCAGTTTTTATGAAAGATGACAGAAGTCATTGTTATCTTACAAGCCACTAGAAAGATCAACATGATACCATTTCTTGCACAACAGGAAATTTATTAATTTCTACATCTTTTAAACGTAATATATTAATAATGATAAACACTGTTTGGATTATTGCATGATGTTTGGATATCCTGTGCTTTTAGTTTATTTAAAGAAGTTCTTAAATACCCTTGAATGACAACTTAACAAGTACAATAGATCTGGGTGTTCTCGTGTATTCATGTGCACAGGATAGACCTAAGCCACATGTTGAAAGCAATCTTTAGTACAAAAAAACAACACAATACTTTCAGACTTGGNGGCAGTTTCTGTGTCCTTTGTCATACCTGTGCACCACGCCAGCCCTGTGAAGGTGCTCGACGGCCAGCACCAGCTGCCGGATGTATTTCTGAGTTTCCCTCTCATCAAGGTGTTTCTTCTCGTAAATGTGGTTCATGAGGTTCCCTCCAGGACACAGTTCCATCACCAGGTAGTAGCTGTTCTCCGTCTCCAGGATGTCCAGCAGCTGTGCAATGTTTGGATGCCGAATCATTTCCTGGATGAGGCCTTCCCTCCGCAGGTTCTTTGTGACGTATGAGTCCTTCTTGGCCTTCCGCTTGTCAATTACCTTAACCGCCACCTGGAAAAAACCAGAGAAGAGGAAAGGGTAAGAGGATGAGGAGAGATTCTTCTTGAAGCCTTGGCAGCTGCGAGTTGACCCTTAAACCCTGCGCCATATGTTGTAGTTAGCAAAAGCACACTCCTATATTAGTGTGTCTCTTAGGGTTAGATTTCAAGGAGGGTAACAGGTGATGACGCAACTTGATCTTTACTGCTGGGTACATAACTTGCCGCTGACCTCTCTCAAGCAGCTGCTCTTAGGGTGTGGAGTAATGCAAGGCCCTAAAGAGGGGAGGCATGTGAGTGTGAGAGAGGTAACAGAATTGTAATAAAGTAAAGGAAAAGCAAACGTTATCCTATGTGCTGAGAAGGTGCCAAAACCAAATGGGCAGTTAAAGTTACCTCCATTTGTTTTCCTGCTACGTTACAGTTAATCTCATTTGATAGGTTATGATGTAAGCAACACCAGTACTAAAAGGTGTTACTCTTTGCCTTTCATTTCTCCTCTTAGAATGTTTTAATGGAAGACTGCTTGAGTTACTGTTAAGAAATCCTTGAAGATGTCCTCATAAATGGCAAACGACGCGTCCTCTATTCAATGGCAGATCCTTGTGGGTAATTGAATTCAATAAAAATATTTCATTCTCTGCCTGTGCTTCTCCTTGTGTCCTGTCTAGACTGAGTTCAAGAACATGGTTACCATACATTACAAATCATCTCAAGGAGAGTCCACAGACGTGGACCAGCATGGCAAGTGGAACAAATCACCATATCCATTAGCGACATTGTGCAACAGTGTCCTATCTTTTCTCCTGCCCTTTGGCTTATTTTTACAACCATCCTTCAGCTCATTTTTACGCTCTGATAATTGATTCCCCTCTGAAGAACCTTTTTACAGTTGCTAATTAAACCTGGCTTGCAGAAGGAACATTTTGCGCATACCATGTGCCATCACTTGACAGTTAAAGATGGCCCATGTTTACACTTGCGGGAAATGTATGTGGCGGGTTAGGATCAGGGCTGTGTATTTACAGTAGTACATATGAGAAGGGCGGGGTGAGATATCAAGGGGGAAGGGGGCATGCTGCCGGGGGGCTTTTAGGGATTCAGTTGTTTATCAGGCACCCCTCAGACAGAAAGGAGGGGTCTTGCAGGGGGAATGTAGAGGGGAAAGTGGGTTACATATATCAAAAACACACCCATGTGACCTCTCCTACCTCCCTGACCATGATGACCCCATCATTTTCTTCTCTTCACTTTTACATTCTCATGCCTACATCTATATCATTTTTCAAGTGATGCTAAAAAAGGGAATCTGGAGGACCTGATGCATTTCTTTTGCCCTGGCATACCCTCTTGGTTGAACAAACTTGCTGCCCTGCCCTCCCACCCTCCCTAACAGCTCCTGTTGGATGCCTTTATTCAAATGAAGAGCTGTGCTTGGTTGTGAGATTACCACTGTTTGCATCATCCTAAACAAAGAGAGTGGGGGAAAAAGGGGAGAGGAGAGGCGCCTTTTCTCTTCTGAGCAACAGAGCGAGCAACAACGGGCAAACAGGGGATCAAGATAATTACATACATTTTCAACAATTTAATATTATGTTAGGGTATAGTCACACAAACAGGTTTTACAGGTTGAAACATGCAGTAAAGAGAGGAGGAGATTGTTTTTTCATAGATTACATTTTTTTTTTCTGGCAGTTTTCCCCAAAAAATCTGAAGAGATCGAGACAAAGGCAACAACTGGCCAATGGATGCCCATCTCAAACCCCTGCGTTTGCAGAATCCCAATGAGCCCTGCAGCCCATTTATCAACGAGGTCATTTCATATGCAAGTAGCAGCTTTGCTTCCTCATAGGCCAGACAATTTTATTCTCCGTCCCTATCACAGCCACGCGCGCCTGCAGAAGGTGAGATCACCAGCAGCAGCAGACAAAGCAGCGCACAAGTTGCCATCCAACGCCTCGGGAAAGCAGATGCTTTCCATTCCCCTGTTTGAGCCTTTCTCTCACACACAAACACGTAAGGTAAATATTGTCGGCGGAGCTTCGGTACTGTGCATGCACTGCACCTCGACAGCTGGCGACGCAACATGAGCTCATTAACAAAGGGCGCTCATTCCAAGCAGAGCTGGCCACTTTCTCTGAAGTACAACTGAGCTGAGCAGTGGTACCACTGGGTTAACCCCTCTGACTACACAGTCTTCTGTAATTATTTATCTGCAAAATTTATTTCTGTAATATTATTTATTATTTGACCCTTTTAAATGCCCATACACCACCAACATACAACAGCACAAGAAAGCTCTTAAGACTTCCAATTTGCCCAAAATGATATGAGACAGTGGTATCACTGTCCCATATGTGTGTATATATATATATATCTTGGCTTATCTTGCACTGATAAGCCAAGAGAAACTGAAAACAAGCAAATGCTCTTTTAAAGCATTATATCTGACACCCAGATGCATGCAATGCCATGTTACCCTTGAGGTACATAGTTTAGAAAGTGCACATCTAATGTGGGAGATGTAATTTTAAGCCACCACCATGTCTTACCTTTTCTCCCGTAAGAGTGTGGAGACCTTCTCTAACTTTTGCGAAAGACCCTTCTCCCAGCTTCCTCCCGATCAGGTAGGTCCCGACGCGCTTGGTGTGGTAAAAGTTCTTGAGGACGTCCGGGGCAGGACTGCCGAGGGAGCCCGAAAAGGTGCTCTCATCGTCGGCGCTGTCTGAGGTCTCGCCGTCGTGCGTCCTGTTGTCAGTTCCCATGTCGTGGTCCAAAACGGGCATCTTTGTTGCCTTGTCTGAGGAGGGAGAAAAACTTCGCACTCGACTCTCACCCACCTTAGAAGCAGGTATCCTATTAAACGCTTAACGTCCGGCAAATTAGGAGTGCTGGATCTTGCGCCACCTGTTCACCCAAACGCATCCAGCCAGTGCGCTCAGCAGTTTCCGAGACAACTGAATCCGCTTAGATTATTATGACATAAGGAGCATTAAAAAAAGCCAATACCTGTCATGGAAAACTGACGCAACGTGTCTTATTAGCTACGCGAGAGTATTTTCAGGTCGAGGATCAGAACCAGGCTTCTAGGCTGTGTGCGCATCTCCTCTCACACGAGCGTCTCCTGTATGGTCTGTGTGCCATGCAGCGTGTTTTTCAGTTTGAAGTGACTTTCCCGGTCCTGTAGATGGGCGTTCCCCTAGCAAGTGTGCGGGTGAAAAAAGAAACACAGTGATGGAAGCGGGGGTACTTTTCTGTCCAATCAGCGCAGGGTGGGTGGAGTGTGTGTACGGACAACGGGGAACAACAAGTCTACCGGTACCACCGCCCCGCCGCTCTGCTGTGTGGGCTCACATTGTACATGTGCAAGAACAAAGAATGGATTTGTAACCCTGATGAGTGACTTGTTACAGAATCAACATTTGAACTCATAGGGTTTGTAGAAAAAATATACTAACATGTATTTGGGTTGGCATTTTAGTTATTGTAAGCATCTCTCTGTGCGTTAAGAATCCGCCTTTTTCATAATAACAAAAATGTAAGATTTTTCTTTTTCCAGGTAGTTATAATCAATATTAAGCTTGCATTAAATTTAGCCTATCTATTTTGGATGTTTACTTGAGTTCAGCAGACTATAAAGCGACAAACAGAGAATAATTTCACCTTGTTTACTTATGAGGTTCACTGACATAATTAACATTTTAATCACCCAAAGGAGAACAGGGAGGGGCCACTCCTCATAAGCTTTGGCCAAAAAAAAAAAAAAAAAAAATATATATATATATATATATATATATAAAATTATTTTTATATAGTAAATCTGATCAGATTTACTATTATATAGTAAATCTGATCAGATTTACTATATAAATACTTGAACAGTTGCTTTAATGACATTTTTATTGCATAAATAAATCTATTCACTTTATTTTCAGAATTTACTTTTGGCTTATATTGAAAAGTATATAGATTCAAATTAGATTTAATTAGATTTTTGTGTAGCTATGCTTCAATTTGGATCTTTAAATAGAATGGCTTTAGCGATGCTAAACCACATGCTGCTTTTTCAAGACTTCTGGACCATGCTTTCTTGATAATTCACTCTACATAATAAAGATATGAAGCGTACAAGTACGACATCTTTTGGAGACTTTTTGCACTACAATAAAAGGCAGCGCAGACGTCTTGCTGAAATTGAATCAATATCCGTTTTGTAATTGTCTTGACACAAGGGCATCAAGCATCTCATCGATTAGACCTGCATTAGCCTTTAAAACAAAGCATTTGATCTTTCAACGGGGTAAAATGTGTTACAATTTTCTGCACGTCTTTTGTGACTTATGTAGCTTTTTAAACACCTTACTCTAAGATGACTATTAAATAGGTAGACCTACATTCAAAAGCAGATGAGGGCAAATTTTATAGAAGAAACAGTAAAAATTAGATGCTTCCTGAGTTGAGAGTTAGATACTAATATTTACTGAATAAATCAAAGTTCTTGCTGTAAAAGCCGTACATTATCATCCTTTAAGTTGGATTTCAGGCTGCATGGGTAAAATATCTTTTTGGATAAAAATAATTCTGTTTTTGACAGTGTACTTGAAGCTTACTTTTTCTAAACTGAATCTTATCAGAGCAGTACAGTGAAGTATTCTTGGCTTATCTTGAAAAGTATATAGATAAGTCTTAGACTAAGTACACTTATAATTTAATACTAAAACCTTTACTTGTATCGTTCTTGGTATGCTGCCTTTCTTCTGTTCATTTTTTTCTTTCTTTCTTTTTCTTTCTTTCAATACACACCTTTGCTTTGAAGTACTACCCATGTAATAAGTTTACATTTTCAAGGTCACATAGTATATAGTAGCATTTTTATTCCTATCAAGTTATAATTTATTTTTTTGGTTCCTAAAATGTGCAGTTTTCTTGTACCTATTTTCACAAAGAAGGATTTCAGTTCTCAGCTGGAGACACTATATTGTTTATATTTTTAAGCAAAAGCGTACTTTTACCCCTACCATTTTTGACAAATAAAGACTTGTTAAGTGAACTTACAATTAAACTATTAAAATGACCCATCCATCCATTTTCTTTCACCCTTGTCCCTAGTGGGGTCAGGAGGTGCTGGTGCCTATCTCCAGCTAACATTCCGGGTGAGAGGCGGGATACACCTTGGACAGGTTGCCAGTCTGTCGCAGGGCAACACAGAGACAAACAGGACAAACAACCATGCACACACACACACCTAGGGAGAATTTTAGAAAGACCAATTAACCCGACAGTCATGTTTTTGGACTGTGGGAGGAAGCCACATGCACAGGGAGAACATGCAAACAGAAAGAACCCGGGCTGGGAATCGAACCCAGGACCTTGCTTGCTTCTTGCTGCAAGACCACAGTGCTACCAACTGCTACCAACTGTGCAGCCCTATTAAAATGATTCATATTCTTTTTTTAGGCAGCACATTAAGTAGAAGCACCCTGCCACCTAGTGGACAAACGCAAGAACAACAGCACCGAATCCCATCATGCTTTGCTGTGCCCGCCGACCCAACGCGAGGCTAACTGGTGTTAGCTACCGGGGAGCGGACATGTTGTTCCGTCCTTTCCTGGAATAAACATCGGTTTGACCAGGATTTCGGGAGTTAAGGGAGAAGCCAGGTGCATCTGGCAATCATGGAGGCCGTGAACGCCTTTAACCAGGAGGTAAGCTGCACGTTGGGCTTGCTCAGAATCTGAAGTCACCGTGGCTGGTGGATGTGGTCACAGCAGTGCTGTGATGCTGTATAGCTAACCGAGCAGGTCGGACCAGGGGGCCTGCTAGCCGTTGGACTTTCTTGGTGTTATTGTAATTGGGTTAATATTAATGTTGCTCTTCGTCAACTGGGGTGCTGTTACATTGAATAGCAGGATGTCTTACTCTAGTGTAATAAGAAGCCACTCGGTAATGTCAGAAAACAGAGTAAACACTGGTACTGGGATCCTCCGTGATGCTAATGGGAGTGAATTGGTCTCAAACACTGCTGCTGGTAATAGTACGATTAGCAAACATACTCTCCAGTTAACACACTGATACAGTCGGACTGCAGGCCTACAGAGGTTTATTGTTGCTAATTTGGAATAATAAACATGCGAGGTATTTCTTAGAGAGCAGACAAGGTAAGTTTCTCTGAGGCCTGTTCATGCTGTTGGTAAGTAAGCCTTACATTTACACGGTTATCAAAGCTGGAGCCCATATACTAAATCGGTTATTGAGGCTCAAATTTGCCATCCTGCAAGATATTTAGTTTCGAAATTGTTGCCATTCCTTCAATCTTTACAATCTTTGCAGTATTTGTTGTCTCACTGGAAGCAAAATTACAGCTGCAAGAATAGTAGGGCATGGCTGAAAGGGCAAATCATAGACTTTATTTTGTCATGTGGTGCTGAAAGTGTGGGTTTGTGTGTCAGATTTTATGCATCTCCTTCTACATTAGATAAGTGGCTATTTTTGCTTTCAGATGATCTCTGAGAATATCTCTTCTTTTAGAGGCATTCATTATGAAAAATAAATTTATCATGATATTTTTACTCTAAAATCAGGATTTTGTTACAGTTATGCTTTGCTACAGTTACTTTGAGATTCACACTGTATCACAGAAATGAGTAGAAGTACCACTGTTTTGTGATACCACAGTAATTAAACAAAAATATATTACGCTATTTAATTCTGATTATTTAAACCAGAAAAATC